>BMAO01030084.1:0-19278 GCA_019973975.1 Trichonephila clavata
AATATATATATATATATATTAAGTACCTGTTGGTTGCTTAAGATGACGCTTTATTGCATGGCTTATTGCCGATATTTCATATTTTGTTTTCTGTAATCCATTTGTTTCAAGCATACATCACTGTAAAAAAAATTCCCTTCGTATTTGAGGTCATTTCAAATTAAGGAAGTCTACTCTCATGGAGTTCCATCATGTAGTCCCGTTCGAACATTTGTTACTTATGTGACACTACAGATTTTCGTGAGGCACATACTGGCTTATAATCAATCGTTTGCGGCAGCCAAACAATTATGCACGAATTTTTACCTACCTATATAGTGCTGTTTATATGTGAATCACTGAAGCTTAAAATTGTTCTTCGATCTGAACATGCACGATCTTTTTCAATCGATTTCACCAATTGAATGCATGCCCTGCTAATTTTGCTTGATTTTCGTGATTCCTTCATAGTGTTTAATTTCCCTATCTGTAGTGTACGATGCTCAAATGTTTAAATATTTTAGTTTTGAAAGAAACGTAAAAGGACAAGAATGAGTTATAAATTTCAAAACTAATGTATTGTGCTTAAAACCTTATCTTAAAAAGAATATAATTTTACTTTTGAAAATATTTTAGATTGAATTATGCAGTATATAGATTTTTTTCCGATACAAAAAAAAGAAAAAAAATTTGAAATTATATATAATGACATATGTTTTAGTCAGAAAAGAAAGAAGATAATAGCCTCATATTTAATTTAAAATGTTACGGAGACACTAAACGCTAATAATGATAATTTCTCTAAAAAAATTAATAATTTATAAATTCAAATTATTTTAATGATAAAAACAGAAGTTTCAATCCAAATGCTTCCTTCAATTTTGTTAAATCTGTCACTAAAGATAAATATCAATTAGCATCGAAATTGAATTAGCTTGAATTTCTCAGACGAAGCAATGACAAGGTAAGCTGAGCTGTGCTAACGCATGCACTTCCATGTATTATACCAAGTCTTTACTAAAAGAAACATTCATTAAAACATCCACACAGATTTTAAAAAGGCTAAAAGTATTTTAAAATTTCAAATCCCTTTTAATTGATTCTGTAACTATAATCCGCTGTAAGATCTTTTGAAAAACATGCAGGTATGACTTCTTTTCTACATACAAACCAAAATAATGATAATAATCAGGGTTTTATTAATCAAATTTTGTAAATCAAGAATTATTTTGCGAATTCATGTACATGTTGAACTAATATTTCATAACCAAAGAATTCCTCTAATAAATAATGTGATAGATGATTTTATTTAATGTATGTGAGAATGGTAACCAGTCAACGGAAGCAGCTAATTTAATCTTAGGAACGCATCTAAAGCAATGGTGTCACTACACTTAATCACGATGTAATGATGAAAGATGACAACTAATTTTCAATCCGAACTGTCGTTGGTTTTGTCACCTCATTTATTTCAGATAATGAATTTTGAAATCACGACACTAGTTTATTCTTGAGTTTCATTTCTGTTACATAATATAACATTTAGGGTGATTTAGTATAGTAGTAATTTATTAAGTAATAAATAATTGTTACATATTTATTGTTATGTATTCATTTGAAAAATAATGATTAATACATTGTTTATATAGGTTGTTTGCTTACATTAGCGTGGTACTTCTGAACAACATGAAGACAGTTTGCCAAAGAACTCCTAATTTTGAGCCCCGTTCAAATGAAGAAAACGATTGCTGATCTAGCACCGCACTCACCAAACTGCCGCACCATGCAACATGAATACTTTGGGCTTTAACCACCCATCTATGGGGCGGAGCTTTAGTACCAACATAACTCAAACCCACGAACCCTTCGCATGAAAAATATACAAGTATTCAATAGTAACTAATTCACTTTCATGTCATTTTTATTACAAGAAATATATTTGGAGCTTAGAATTTCATCAGAAAAATCCTTTACATCAAAAATCAGAAAAATATTTTTATGTTAAAACATCAAGAACATTTTTAAGAATATTCCAAGAATATTGTACTTAATTTTTCTCAATTTCTTAATTATTCCTAAAGTAAGAATAAAAGAATAAGTAAAAACATAAAAATAATAATAAATTCAGTATAGTTTATTCAGGCGAATTTCCCAAAAAACATCAAGCAATTTTATTAGTAATGTTCAATTTTTCCAACTAATAATGATAATTGCTTCAAAATAAAACTTATTTGTTAAAATGAAAAGGAAACTACATTAGAATTTTCTTCCCTTTATGATAAAAAGTTAAACTCATTATATATATACTTAGCTATATGTAATATGTATCTATAGCTATATTTTATTTATGCAAGTATTTTCTTTCCAATAGAGTATTCTTTAAAATTTTATATTGTTTATAATACTAAATTAACAATGTGTTCTTTAAAGTATGTTTTTGAACATTTTTTTTTCCTTTAAGGGCTTTAGTTAAGAAGTTTTACCAGGCTCTGGTTGAAGGAATCCCATAAAATTTTGCGGTTAATAAATTTAATGTTTAATTATTTTTGTGCAGTTTCCTCTTTTTTTTTCTAGAGGGGAGGTTGAGGAAGATGTTTGTAGATTTATGTTTTTATTGTGGTATTTAGATTCTATATTTTTAAAGACTAATTAAATTTTCCCTACACTGCATTCTCTTCTTTCAACCGAGGATATAGGCAAATTGAAGGGAAGGTTGACTTCCCTTATGTTTTATCATGAAATCTTAGTTCCTACCATTAGGAGTTTGCTGATATATTAATGTGGTTATTTAACTTTGACCTATACAGTGTTGTTATTATTCTTAGGCAAGTTAGTTTTAGGGTAACTTATCATATGATTCATGATTAATGATTATATATACTACATAACCGGTGTTCAAAACTAAGAAAATATGCATTTTTGACGAATTTCATGAAAATATTTGAACGAAATGTAAAAATGCTGCTTCAAAACAAAGATACATATTGTGTGTCAAATACTAGGCTACATGTGTGTAGCCTAAGCTAGTCGATTAACAGAATTTATAAGGCGCGTGTCGAAATCCGCATTTCGTGCCAGTACACTTTTCTGAATTTATATTTTTTTTTGTAGCAATTGTTAAATTAAAATTCAAACAGTAAAAAATGGGTAACCACACCTATGTAAGATGATGTAATGAGTGGTGAATTGTAGATAGGCTAGAAGCAGGCCAGTCTTAAATCCAAGATTGTAGAGAATACAATATAACTCCAGGCGTTCAACATACGAAAACAGCTTCAGAATTCGGATCCATCGAAAGCAAACCTTGGCAAGGTCGGCCGAGATCCACGAAGTCCAGGAAGTGTAGGATTTATGGCACAAGAGCCAATTTTGCTTAGCTGTGCCGAACAACTTTTTAAATATTCAAAAGTTTATTATTCCTTAAAAGCATTATAAAATCAATTTTTAATAATAAAATGTAAAATCAGAAATTGAGCATAAAAAGGTTTAAAAATAAAAATAAATACATTTTGGTGGGGAGTTCACCCATCACAAATCCGCTAGTATGATGGAAAAAAGTCATTTCCGTTTGCTGGTTGGAGTTAAAAAGTGATTGTTTACTTCCTCTTCAACGTCATATATAAGCATATTTCTTCATCTATTTGTCTTGTACAGGTGTACTCTTTTTGGGCTAATATGGCGCCATCTTTATTTCTATTGCGTTAGATATGGTGTCCGGAGTACACTTTTTCTATGAGGTTTTAAAGGTCGTTTTTGGCTGCAAGACTTTCCACTGCAATGCTGCAACTTTTGAACTATTTTCGGTTTTGGAAAGGTGAAGACGAGGGGTATTTGTTTCAGTATATTTAGCTGGAAAATTCCTTCTTGTTATTTTAACTATTACGTGATCCCCAAGTATGAGGGAATATTTGTATTAAATGTAGTAGTGTGTGGCTGGAATTCTGATATTGTAGAAGTGGAAGGTAATGGAATAGGTTGAGGGGGAGATGACGATGTGGACATTGTAGGAATAAATGCAGATATATTTTGTTCCGAGAGGGATAAGGCTGGTTGAAGTAATTTTAAAGGTAGACATACTATTTTTGTAATAGTTTCATCTGTTTGTGTGGAATCGTTTATAATTAAGGATTGGCAGCCTAGGCATATGTTTGGTTCACCTGTGAGACTATTCGTTTTCGTGCTTCTAAGAGATATTTTTATTAGTTTTGATTTCGTAAATTTGTTTCTCAATTTTCTAACTAAGACACACAGTTTTGTATCAGATGGATGGCATTGTGAATAATTAACGCATTTTGGCTTTAGATTGAAATTGGTGAAAGAATGTCCAACAGAAGCACATCTGCTTGCGTGGAGCACGTTAAATTTCTGCGATATGTAGTTTGTAAGTGTCCGATACTCTGACACTTAAAACAGCGCAGAGGGTTTGGTATGTACGGACGTATTTTGCAATTAAGGTATCCGGCTTTAATGGTTGACGATAATTTAGGGCTATTGAAGGTCAATATTCAATGTTTTGTAGGAAAGGTGGCTGAATCTTTTTTATTGTAATTCTTCTGATATGAATATCACCCTGGTCAGAAAGCCCTTCGAGAATCTCTGCTTCTGAAGAACACACCAGGTCCACTTCAGAAATGACGTCACGACAGGAGTTTAATGACTTGTGAAGAGTACCTGTTAAAGAGAAATCTAAAAAAGTTTTCACTAACAAGAAAGATTTTGATTGTACAGCAGATGCCGTTTCAATCAATGAATACCGGAACGGAATTTTCTAACTGATTTCTTGTCTCCGCCAATGCTTTTAAATGCTTTTTGTATGGCAAACAGAGACTTTCGAGACATTTCGTTGTTGGATAATGACAAAATGAGAAACCTTGAACGTAAAGTGATATCGTCGATTGTGACCGAGTAAAACAAGGCCTTTACACGGACACTGAATACTTGGACACGAATACCATAAGCGCGACACAAACTTCATCCTGGCGTGCCTCCACCCACCACGGAGTCCAATTAGGGAGGCAGTGCGCCAGTCAACTGACAATAGTCAGGCACGGCTCTTACCTGGAGTACACACAGAATGTAGCACTACAGCATCAGGGTGAGAATCAACTGGAAGCCCGCCTTCCCATATCTGTAGCACTAACCCTACATCAATGTCCCCGAAGACCAAAGACAGTAAACCCCTTTGGAAAAGGAAAAGATCCCTATAGGGCACCTCGGGATTGTGACACCCGTACTCACCTAAAGAAGTTGAGTCCCTGAGGGGCCAGGAAGTCCAGAGAAGATCGCCATTTGTCCATTATAGGGCATAACAGAGGTACTACAGCTTCTAAGCTTCATCTAGAAGCTTCTCGTGAGAAGTGTATGTGGTCACAGAAACAAAGTGGCATTGGAAACTGTTTCCAAAAAACTTCATGAGAGAGGGAAGTTTGTAAAAAGACCAGTTGTTTGCGTTCCTCTCTGTTTTCCAAACAGAAGAGTATGTTTAAATGATGGAGAGACCATATATATTGAAGCATGGAGTAATGGGTGATCGTTTGCTTCACTCATAAATACTGGTTCAGCCCAACCAGTGATTATCTTCAAACTTTTATATGGAGATAACCGGAGACCCACTGCTTCCCATCCAATGTCCGAGAAAACTATCATTACGACAACGAAGGCTTGATGGTCTGGGTAGGATCACGTTCGATAGCCACACACACCTCCATGTCTTTGAAAGAGGTGCTGTGACTGCTGTGAGGTATAGAAATAAGGTCTTGGATCCCTATGTTTACATTTTCATGGGTGCATTTGACCCTGATTTTATTTTAATGGATGGAAACAAAAGGCCATATAGAGATCATATGGCCAACGAATTTCTGGAAAGTGTGGATATTCCCCGGATGTGCTGACTAGTAATATCTCCAGACCTCATCCCTATAAAGCATGCCTGGGATGCTCTAAAGAAATCAATTGCAACTCACAACCCACTTTTGAGAGCCATCTAGGACCTGAAAACAGAATTGCTGAATGATTGGGTTTAATTGTCACAGAAAATAAAAAATTCCCTTATTTTCAAGATATCTTAGTGTAAGGCCTGTATATCTGTGAGAAGAGGCCATAACCCCTATTAACCATTTTTTGTTTTATTCTGCTACTGCTGTTTCATAGCTTCCGACTTCGACGAATGTTACGCACAATCAAGAGTGTAAATTAATTTTTGAATGTTTATTTTTTAGCTTTATTTCAACTTTATGTACATACCAAATTTCATTAAATTCTGTCCAGAAGCTGTAGAGATAATCAACTAAATCTTAAAATTTCCTTAATTTTGAATACTAGTATACATATAAAATTAAAATCTTGAAATTCATATTTTATAATTATTTATTACCTAAAAACTGCCATTTTAAAATTATTTAAATCTTTCAATGCTCATTGGTGCAATACAATACATAAACGGTGCTACTCACTTAATTTTATGAGGTTGTTCCATAATTGACCGTACTTAGTAATAAGATTAATACGGAGTATGTCTCCCGGACGATGCAATACAGGCCTTACAACGCCTACGCATGCTGAGTATCAAATTATCAATCTGATCTTGGGAATATTACTCCTCTCATTAAGCAATGCCCTCCGAAGTTCCGGTAACAGGTGGGAGGGGGTTGACGGGCTGCAATTCGTCGGCCAAGCTATCCCACACATGCTCTATTGGATTCAAGTCGGTGAGTATGCTGGCCAATCCATAGGGTGATATCCTCCGATTGAAGGCATTCGCTGCAATATTTGCACGGTGAGGACGGGCGTTGTCTTCCATAAACAGAAATTCAGCACCCATGGCGCCCCGAAACAAACGTACATGTTGTTCCAGAATGACCTCCCGATAGATGTGGCCTGTCATCGTTACACTCTGAACATGCAGGTCAGTTCTGGGACCAAGAATAATTCCTCCCCAAACGAGCCATCCTGCACCACCGTAATGGTCGTAATGGTGTTCTCTTGGTGGTAACAGGTACCTGGCGCTCTCCATATGAAAATCCGGCGAGAATCAGACTGCAAACTAAACCTGGACTCGTCGGAAAACATCACACAAGACCACTGTTGCGGTGTGCACATTACATGCTCTCTACTCCAGGTTAATCGCAGGCGACAGTGAGTTGCGGTAAGGGGAACACATCTGACAGGCCTACGAGCATATAGACCAATGTGTTCTAAGCGTCTGTACACGGTCTGCCTTGAAACTGTCGTACCGGTAGCTGAAGAGAGCTGACGAGATAGGTCTGATGCTGTGCTCCGTGTGTTTCTTTTGGCAGTAACTGCCAAAATTCCGGTCCTCATTCGGCGTTGTAACTCGGGTGCGACCTATGCTGTAACATCTACTCACATTTCCATCATCTTGGAATCGTTGCCAAAGCCTGGAGATGACACTCTGGGTGATTCCAAGTTCCTCGGATACTTCCAGCTGGGTTACGTCCACATTCCAGTCGTCCGATAATTCTACCACGTAAAATTCATCCAAATGCTTCTTTGTGCCATAACTATGAAGTTATTGCACTGAAAGGCTTTTAAAGCGCTTGTGAACAATTTTACTCCTTTGCCACCATTCCTTATATACCCCTCTCTTACACTCTCGTCATTGTGACGTACTATCCGCGCCATCTGGTGGTTTCCTGTAATTTGCATATTCTTCTTCAAGATGTGTGTGATAATTCTACAGGTGAAATTTTTATTTTAGAGTTCAATATCTGTGTAATTCTGAATTATACTTAATTTATGAACATGAGTGTAATTACTATTTTCTAAATTTTTTTTAATTTGTCTATTTTTATGTACTTAAAATATTATTTTTGAAGTAAATATTTAATGTAATATTTCTAAAATGAGATTACTAAATCGCTATTACAAAAAATCATTTCAATTATATTGCCTTAAAATACGTTTTGTTATATGTTATAGTAAGCACATTTTTACTATCTGTAAATCCAAATCGATAACACCAATTTTATTTGAGTTATAGTCGAAAACACCAATTTTGTTTAAAACATAGTTAATCTTTTATAATGAATTATAACGTAATAAGGGTATAGTGTAATGTTTAGTTCAGTAATAATGTAATGTTTAATTCAATAATAATATAATGTTTAATTCAATAATAATGTAATGTTTAAGTCAAAATTGCAAATTTTTACAAACAATCTAACCACGTATATAACGCAAAGAAAGATAGATTCACAAATAATATAATCAGTTTTGAAAAAATGCATATTTCGGTTGTTTAAATAGTTAGTTGCATTATATCAGCCTGAAGTATGTCCCGAATGTGCTTTTAAATATTTTGATTGGATGCAATTAAGTTTTTTGTAGTTTAAGTTAAACAAAAGGTTTTATTTTACCCATATTTATTATACATTAAAAATAGGAACTCTAATCATATCATAAAATCTATACTACCAATAAGTAACAAGGTACTATCTGCACAGGCATATTTTCCGACATTCTAGTAATAGTGATATTTTTTTTCCATGAATTTAAGATCTATACACACATTGGTTAGTTAACAATTGCTTTTCTGACTTTTTGACTGCCATTCCATTAAATTCTTTAAAAAGTGTAAGATTTAATACTGCTCTTTGTATTTTTTGTGGTTAATTTCTAATTCATTTATTTTGTTTTTTATTTAATTAAATGTAACTGATTTTCACTATTTGTTAGAGCATAGTTTTTAAATCTGGACTCGTGGAAGTTGATCGAAGAAATATCACAAGATCCTGGTCTACACAAAACCATTTTTTTATTTTATAGAACAAGCTTTCAATTTAAATATAGCAATATCTAAACGAAACTGTACATCGTTGTTATTTACTAATTCTTATTGCTTAGTGATATTTAAGTAACTTTTCGATAAACATTTAAAAAGTTAATAACTATTTTAGATGTATCTGGTAAGTACATAAAAAATTCCCAAAGTACCTGTACGATCCATAGATTACGAGAAAAATACGAAAAACAAAGCATGCTGTACAAGCCGTACTGGACACACTGAGAGCAATATTTTCAAATATTTACTAAGACAAGTGCTCAAGTGTCCATTGTGCGTATAGAAGCAGGCTTTATTGCGTCGTAAAATTGATGAGTGCACACATCACACCAGCTTGCGGTGTCTACCGAAAGACAAGCATTATGTTGAGGAGTGTCTGAGTCTGTTTGTGTAGTCACCACGTCTCCACACACCAATTCTTTGAAGTAAACCATTATAAAAAAATCAAGTGTAGGGAAATCTGGTGATCGTGATGGTCATATAACTGAATCCTCCCTCTCAAGTGGCTGAGGTACGCCATATGCAGCCAATGATACACAGAAGCAAAGAAATGTGCCTGAGTTTTATTATGAATCATCACACATCATTATCCGTTCATTCATTTACCGTATTTTTCTCGTAAGCCATATATTCTACAGGTAGAGCTCTTTTGACATTTTTTTGTACTTAAAACGAGAAATTTATCTGTGCAGAGTTTGAGAATTATTTTTGGAACACCATGTATAAACTGTTTCCATTAACCCGCATGAATTTTAGTAAAAATAACCGAATTTTAAGAATTTTACACGATTTTGAATGTATCAGTATTTCAAGATATTTAATACCTAACTCTATATCGAAAAAGAAATATCTTGATTTAAAAAATGAAACGTAATCCCTTGTATTTTCTCAGAATTTAGTACGATGGATAAAAATGCAACTGTGTCCCGAAATGTAGATGCTACTTTTTATGCATAATATATATGTGACATTCATACTTCCATCCCAAAATATAGAACTTTATTTCTTTCGATTCCGAAGAAGATGTGTGCAAAGTAATCTTCAACATATAACACCCGAAACATTTCGCAATCTCTAAACCATACTACGGGTATGGGTAAGGAATTTCGAGGGAGTTTTGTAGATGGTATTACAAACAATCGTTTTTGTCAACGTAACTAATGTGAGTGAAATAGATTATTTTACATAAAATTATTTATTTGTTTCGAAGAATCTATTAGAAATATTTTTTGTCTATTGTGATATGGTTGTAGCAATTTTAATAGAAATTAATATATGTTTCAATAGTGAAACAAAAATGCATTTTCATTCAAGCAAACACTTATAGATGTATCCTAACTACACAAGAAAAAGACATTTATATACTAACTACAATATCTCGAAATATCCGAAATATTTTGTCTTTAAATATTAAATTCTCCTAGTTATTAAAGCTATAATAACCCCAAAGACACTGGAAAAAATAATTAAAAATCTTTGACCCCTTGGAACGGGGAGAGAGTACCCGCACGAGCATGTGGGTTAGACTTTTGTCTCCGGCGAAATTTTATGAGTTACACATTTTTTGGCTCTAAGTTGATAGAAGAAACAAGCTTGATTCAACTAAAATTGTCACATATAAGGAATTTTTTAGTGTATTATTTATTCTTTTAAGAGGACTCGTTATTTATTTACTATGGAAATTTTTAAAGCATGAATTTAATTTTGACAAGTATAAATAAATACTACATTTTTCCATCGTATTTCGAACTGTTTTCACAGTTTTCAAATCTACCCCTGCATGGCCCTAAATTTGATTCTCCTTCACTATGCGTGCTTTTTTGTATTTTGTTAGTAGCATAATCATCGTCCAAGGAATCTATAAGTTTAGAATATCTAATTTATTCATTAATTGGAAATTTTTTCTGGAGTGAGAATTATTTTCCTTTTAGAGCAGCGTTTCTCAAACTGTAGGGCACGCCCCAGTACTGGGGCATGATAACCCTACCTGGGAGTCGCGAGCATATCGAAAAGTCGAACATAAAAGGTTTAAAACAATTATTAAATTTACTGAAAGGAAGTAAAACAAAATACATTCTGACATAATAAAAAATAAAATACATATTCAGACTGTTTGAAAAGCCTTGGGAAACTCTGGCCACTGTGGGTTCAATCCCGATGCAACGGGGGAGAACAGAGGTTGTTTGCCCGCTTTCGCCGAATCATCGGACAGGACTTTTTAGGAGCCCACCTCCCCTGGTTTGGCCTGGTTGCTTACAAGCCTTGCCCACTCAGCGACCATGCCCAAATGGATGGCGACCACCTCCTCCAAAGCACTGGACTCGATGAATACCCGACTAACGACATCGTTAGTTTGTACTGGGAGGCTCGGCGTCAAATGGTTAAAACACCAAGCACGGGCGTTGGATAAATATAAATATAGTAATTATTAATGACTTCCATGGCTTATCATTCACAAAATTATATACAAAATATAATACTTATCTTGATAATTTTTGCAGCTTTTAATTAAAGTTGCATTATAGCTTTAGAATCGAAGTATATTATTTACATTATTATTTCATTCATTACATTGTTGTATGATGGAGACTCCATGAATTTTTACTGAAAATTGGGTAGAAAATATTGAAAGTCTTAGAGGCACTGTTTTAGATACTTGAAAAAGTGTTTTTTTAAAGCTAGCATACTATTCAATGAAAAATAATAAAATATAATAAAAATTTTATTATTTTAAAAAAATATATAATTTAAAATCACATTTTGCAAACACCCACCAGGAAATTCAGTTTTTTTTGGGGGGAAGGGGGTGATATGGTTGTAGATATCTATATAAAGGATGAAAATTCCATTCCCCTCAATAAATGCATAAAGGAGTAAATTAATTGCAAAAAAATGAGATAGAGAGAGAAAGGAATTCGTCCGCACAATCGAGCGGGCTGGGTCTTAAAGGGGCATCGAAATCTTTAAGAGACATATTCCTTTTTATTTTCAGTCTTATTGGAAATAAATACATAAAAACTTTAAAATTTTAAGTGTCTTTTACTAAAAAGTCATAGATCTTTCCATTGAAAAGTAATTTTTAAGATTAATTCTTAAAATACAAATGATAATTATTTAAACTTGCTAGATTGAATCAAAACTTCACTTTTCTCTGTTAAGTTAGTAATTCAGTTTTAAAACTTTATCAAGTTTTTTTTGCTTCTAAGAAACAAACTCTTTTCGAGCAAATTTTGTGAAAATTTTTGGAATAAACTTATAATTCTAACAAATATTTCCGCTAATATGAAAAACATCATAAAAAAATTTGGCTCACTTAGTGAACTATTCTGTATTAAAAGTTAAATTATTCATCACATCTTTTACGTGCAGTCATCAACAATGAGCTTCTACAGGTACTAGGAATTGATTCGATTAATATTATTTATAAGGAAGCACATCTGCTTGATTAGCATAGTCATGCAACTGTTTACAAGTCTTTGAATTCGAAAACCTATAACGTGTTATGGTTAATGTGGGGAAAAGACTCACGAAAGTGGACTAAGAAAACAGATTCTCTGAAGCGATTAATCTTAGCGACTGTGACAGTAGAATGTGTTTTGCCAAACATGAAGTTTATTTGAGGTCTTGTTATGTTGGTGTGATGGGGGGTAGGCCTAGAACCCGTGGCTACAATATTGGGTAAATTCAATGCGGCGGTCTACTTAATCATTCTCGGTGTTCATGTGTTTCTTACTTTGTGGCAACATTACAGGCTACTAGGACGACAACGCCAACGGTCATATTGTATCGTCTACTAGGGCTTGGTGGAATGATAATGGAGATAAGTGACTGAACTATCAGTCCCAGAGTTCGGACCTCCGCCCTATCAAGTACTTATAAGATGAGTTGAAATGTCGGGTACCCCTACCATTCAAAATCGATGGGTGAACTTATCCGTCTTCTCTAAAACGAATAAGAAAATATCGGTTGCCACCATGCAACGGTTGGTAGAAATTATGCCTCGATGAATTGTTGTTGTAATTACGACTTGTTGATTCTCCACCATCTACTGGTTGGTGAGGGAAGATGCTTTTCCTTTTATACACCTCATGCAGTTACTTCTTAGTAAACTGTACATTAAATAGCTATAATACCAAAAGGGGAAGTGCTAGTTTCATTAGGAATGTCATGAAAAAATATATAATTGATTTAAATCTTTAAAAAAAGGCTTTTCATGGTTTCAAAAATAAAATTATTAAATAGATAAATAATTATACATTATGTTGAACAGCTGTCCTTTTTGACATCTAGGTTTTTTTATTGAAATATGCATATATCTGTAAATCGAATCGTGGATGTAAGTGACTTTATTTTTGTTCCGAAATTTAATAAATTTGCTCATCTACAATTTTTATACTTCAAATTTTCATTAATAGACTAAAGTCAAGAAAATGAGGCATATTGACTAGAGTTTCAAGTTATCCTTCACATTTATTAAATTACGAAATAGCAAAATTACTTCAGTATGGATTATCCTATACAAATTATTAATTTCTTTATTATCCTTAGTGCTATAGCATATTTACTTACATAATTGGTTATTTAACATAATAATCCAACTATTTTCATAAGGGATTACAAGTTTAATCCTATTAATAATCATTTTTGCAATGACACTTTTTCATTATTCATAAGCTTAGTACGTGCTTCAGAATTCTTCTCTGCAAGACGTTGTAACTTATTGCCTAAATTGAATATTATTTTTATGTTCGTTCTTCGTACTAATGAAATTTTAAAGGTACGTTTTTATTGCTATTTATCTAAAGCTATTAAAAATTAGAATTAATTATATTTTGTATTATATGATGTACAAAATGATAATGTATTTGTATACCACATAATGAACAAACAAAATATAAAAAAGCTCTTTTAAAGTCAATTCCTACTTCGTTAGAAAAACGTACTGGCGCCATCTGTTGCAGCCAGTTGTAACTTCGACAGAAATAAAGCAGAATAAATTTAAAATTTTTAAGAAATTAATTAATGAATAAATATTTGAAAAAAACTGTATTAACATCAAGTGCCCTCCACTACGAGTTTGAAAAATGTATATGAACTTAAATGGCTGAATAGAAAGTATTTTATTAATTTAAAATTTGAATAAGGCATATAGAAAATATATATATACATAGGGAGAGAGTGAACTGATAGTAGGAATTGAAAAAAGAACATTATTAGCATAATAGGGATAAAATGTTTTGAATTGTTGGCTTAGAACAAAAAATTCCCATGTTTACAAAGCTTTTTACAGGTCATTTAAATTAAATAAGTTTTAAAGTCTGAAATCAATTGCTGAAAAATGTTTTTTTCTAAAAGAGTCCCTATATTAAACAAATTTTCTAAATTCAATATGTTGAAAGAATTAATTAGTATAGATAGTAGACAACCACTATAATAATATAATACCATTTTTTTAAATTTATTAATTTTAAATCCGTACACTAATATGCACAGAGAAGCTAAAATTTAAGAGTTTTGAATTCCTTTGATAACTTAAAACTTATAATTTAATTATAAGTTTTATAATATATAAAGTACTAAAACTGCATTTGCACTACAAATTTAAATCTGTATAAAATTAGAATTATTTAAATCTAATTCTTTATTTTCCGAAGAAAGATAAAGCCCACTGTGCAGTGTGTCCGAGTCATGCTAAATCTATAGAGAACCAAATTCCTCACATTGGTAAGGTGTAGAGTTTTGGAGAATGTGGACGACTAAGGTGTAGTACTCACTTGACTGGGGCACAAAATTACAAAACAAACGACTGGGGCACATCAAAGTTACAAAATACACCACAAATCCAACTCAAGTTGCTTTGAAGTGACAAATGACGTTAATAATACCAATAAAAACGACTTATGAGAGAAAATATTCTTCTAGGATTTTATTCTGATATCTCAAACAAATAAAAATTCATCTACAGAATAAATATAGGTGACTACCGAGAGAGATCCCTGCCTATATTCTGCCTCCACCACCTTTGTAAAGACATCTTCCAGCAATGTTGGATTGTTGAAATCTGATGTGTTGTTCACTTCAGATCAGAAAAAGCCCTAAATAGTTTACAAACATGGATTCATCCGTGAAGAATACAGAAGCCATTCTTGTGTGTCTTGTCCAATAAAAACAGACATGTCACTGTCGTTGATTCAAAGGGACGAGGGGCACAATGGAAAATCTTATATAAAGACCTTCATCGTCGAGCCGTAGTAGCTGATATTCTTGTTCCTGATGCAAAACAAATGCCCTGGAATGAGCTGCGGCACAACAGTGCTTTTCTTTCTTCTGAACGAAAATTCTAGAAAATTATCTCTTGCATATATTGCAACTCATGATAGTTCTGGAGCATGTCTACTAAACAGAATATGTAGATTTAAACTGATCCCAAAATCGAATAACACTACCAGACACATTGAGACATCTAACAGATTCAACTCATTTCCATTCTATTTACCAACTGCCGCATTAATAAATCAGGTAAATGACACCTCTTAGACATATCTGGAAAAATTCTAGATATATCAATGAAATAACTAATAACTATTGATCATGTAAAACGCACATAAGCAGCTTCAAAAATTATATTTTTCCACGTGTTTTCTTAGTCCTATATCAGAGTCAATTTTTTAAAAATATGAGTGTGTCTATAATTTTTGCATAAATTCATAACTGCCATTTATATAAAATATAAATTTCTTTTATTGCTATTTTAAATGTAACATCGAACATTATATCTTATCTTTTGGACGCCAGTGTATCTTAAGTTTGAACTTTCATTTATAAACCTGTCTATAAATTTCAAGTACATCCCTGGAAACTCAAAAACTGGCTATGTACTGGCATTTGCTCAAATGATTAATATTCTCTATTTTTTAAACGTTATATAAATGATTTTACATTTAACCTTCGAAAAATAGAATGTGATATCTTAAGACTCTATCTTTGATTTGACCTTGAATATATCTCTTAACTATTCAAAAGCATGCATGAAATTCTGGTTTTAAGCAATTCATGATATTTCCAAAACAATTACATTAAAAAAAAGTTGAAATTTACATTTTTTATACTACTTGCATTGAAAAATGTTAATTTTATTAATATTATTAAAACTTTCTCGATTCCTACTTATGTTCTTATATTGGACAATACAAATTAATTGTTTGATGCAAAAGACTTCGAAAAGAACTAAAAAAGAGGATTTTTATATCGTCAAATGTTGGAGAAATTTGAGTAACATTATAGCATCAATTTTTAAACCTATGTAGCTCAAAATTTAAAAACAGAATTTTACGAAAATTGATATTTACGCTTTAACAAGATAAGAAATAACATACGTGAAAAAACGGGAAATTTTTGCTTTAGAAGTTAGTTAATCCATTAATGTCCTAATATGATTTTTTGTAGTAGTATTAATAAAAAAGTTTTCTATCTATGATGGGAATTATGATATAGCTACTTAATTTAAACAGGAAAGATTAAATCTTAAAATATGTCAGCTATATCTATCCAAATTTCCTGCATTTTTAAACCCTTATCGGTCAACTGCAACCCTATTTATTTATTACGTCTCTGCACGATGTCTTCAAAAAATTTTGGATCTATGCATCAAAATTGATATATATATTATTTTTGTTACAGGAATTAGTTAATGCGAGACTTTTGAGAGATTTGAAGATTCTGCATATTTCCATAACCTGAACATAATATGCTTAATATCCATAACTTATTATGCATTATTTCTCCGTTAATTGGTGCATAAGTTCTTTAAATTATTTTTTCAGCATCCCATAAATTAAATCTTCCTATAGTTGGAATATGAATTTATAATTATATTAAGAGATTTTTTTTTCATACAAAAGTTATAATATATAAAATTAATAGTAATACCATATATATATATAATTTTATATATTTAAATCTTCATTTGTCAATCATCTCTGTAATAACTTCCCTTCTTAAATATAATACTATTTTTAATTGTATTATTATATATATATATTGCACTATAAAATTCAAAATTAAACATAATTACATCATAAAATAAGAACTTTCATTCTAATAAGTATCTTTAAATTCTACCTTTGTTTCCTATTTTTAATTACTATTCTTACTTTTATGAAATCATAGAAAAAAGTGGAGTTATAAGTAAAACATTTCAAATGCTTAAATTTTTTTTAAAAATTTCATACGACGTAAATTTAAATTTAAGACGGCTTAAGATATTTTAAATATTTCTACTTTAAATAATTTTTTAAGTTTTTTAAGCTAATTTTTACGTCTTTCATGTTAATGTTTTCCACTTAACCAAAAATATCGTTTTCAACATCTAAAGAGGTCAAAAGGACCTTCATTTTATCAAATTACTTTTGTTTCTGTACAATCTAAAGACATTTTCAAATAAATGAAGCTTGTCTTTATTAGTCTCTGGCTGATGTTACCCTTCTCTTAAAATATGTCTGGGGAACATTCTAAGAAATTTATTAGTATTTTATGTGAAATTTATGAAATTCTCAATGAAGCTCGGATACTTTAATTATCATACAAATGCAGAGAGAAAATTAAAAATTAAATGCGCAAATATCCAGAAAGATACCTAATAATTACTTTTCGGAATATACTATCAGTAGGAAAGAATTCAAATCAATTAATAACCCAGTAATTATTAGAATATTCCAGATTAAAAGAGTGTTTACATCACTGCTGGGATAAATAATTTATATAGGCTTTCTTTTATGTTTACGAAATAAAAAATGAAGTTTTGAGGATTTTAATCATAAATTTGAATTAACTGCTCCTGGAAAACAAAAACAATAAAAAAGAAAATTTAGTCAGAATGCTATCCTGCTAATTAATACGAAGGGAAATATTATTTTTTGATTAAAGTATTTTTTTTTTCGCGTTTAAGTTACTGCATAATAATATATCTAACATTTCGGTTTCTTTTAAAAATGTTGTCTTAATTCAAAATTCTTTCAGAGGATTATTGATTGAGGAATAATTTGAAATTCATTTTAACTTTCTCCTTCATATACTTTAATCAAAAATATGTAAAGCACTAATATTAACTCACATGATATATGCACTCATTTAGAGAAATGTAAGCACACCTTTAAACTGTATTTCAATAAGAAATTTATCCTAAATTTCTCTTTCTACTTGACAATATTATCTAACTCGCTGTTTTTCAGCAATTGAGATTTAATTTTGGAGAATTGAAAAGTTATGGAGAGTTTCACATATTTTTCACATTATTGATAGCATTGTATAGTGCGTGCGTGCGTACGTGTGTGTGTGTGTGTGATAAATACAGTTAGGTTCTAATGTTTAATATTTTTCTGACAAAGTAAATATAATAACAAAGTAAATATATGTAGGCAAAAATTTCACTCTGGTTGATTAGCCTTTTAACTGTTTAACTGCAGAAGATATAGAAGCGAAAATATATTCTTTATTGAGTTCAATCATGCATCTTTGGTAAGAAACTGCTAAGAATATTAATGTTATAAAATATTAATAAGAAATTGTGTGTAACTTCATTGTAGATACTAGTAATTTCAATTCTCTTATTGTAAAAAATCATATTTGAGCGCATTTTAATAAAAGTATATATATTATTATTATATAATGTCTTGTATTGTGTGGGGTGCATTTGCATATGTATGTATGTGTATATGTACATAGTTATTATAATAACATTATACAAACAATAAGCACTTCTAATTCAGGGCATTTTTCTTAAATATAAGCTATGTAATACAGAAATCAGAAGTCGTATTTTGTTTTCTATGAGAATTAAGCATAGATCTACCAAAGGTTAAATTTCAGCAAAAATTTTTAACTCCTAAATTTCGTAAGTGTCCTATTAAATTTCTTAATGTTTTTAATGGTTTTAAAACACACATTTCTGCTTCTAGTAAACTATTGCTGTATTTCATCTATAATTATATACATATTTACGATTTTGAAAATCTATTTAATTAATGGTTCTATTAGATCATTATGATAGTTATGGCCTAAATAGTGTTATAAATCCCCAAATTGTAACACATTAATGAATTTAGAGAAAATTACATTTATCTTAATAGTTATATTATTTAACAAATAAAAGGGGTCTACATAAGATTGACAAACTAGCAATTATTCAGATAATTTACATTTATATTTTCAAGTAATTAATATATTAATATAATGATTTTATATGTATATAGATATATTAACTGAAATTATAATTATTAGTAAATAGTAAGTTCAAATGTTAGATTAGTTTATCCAAATAACTAAAGCCTTATTACCACTAACAATGAACAACTTACTACAGATTACCTAAATAGAATTTACTATTATTCATAATTAATATGGTTCATACATTAAAAGTAGCATTTCTGTTCAAAAGATTCTTTCAATAGTATGAGTATCAAAGCTTCATTTTGGCAAAGTAATTTGTATAGAAATATTAT
>BMAO01030085.1:0-50301 GCA_019973975.1 Trichonephila clavata
ATAATTATACAGGGTGTTTCATAAATGATGGAGTAACTTTAAGGGGTGATAGTACACATCAAGACGAGTAATAGTAAATAGGAAACCAAGTGTCCCAAACGTCTTCCGAAGGAGAAAGGCGCCATCAAAGTTTAGGGTCCTAAATTTCAAATGATGATAAAAAACGGGAAAATGGATCGATTCATTTGCGGTTTTCACTAAAATCATTCTTTAAATTAGTATTTTCATTAAAAAAAGTTTTAAAGACAAAGTTAAAAAAATGCCGTTAGAGGGCGCTCTAGACTTTGGAGTACCGAACAACTACCTTTTACCAGTATTTTTTTTATTTTGTTAAATGTTTACAAAAGCTTAGATTTTAACTTGAATTTTGAGCGCAAAATTGAAACCATCGGGAGCGGTTAAGTGGCGCAAATGTAACCGCGTTTAGGGAGGAAAAATTGAAATGCTCGTATGTAATGATCAAAATAAAAAACGATAAAGCAAACTTTAAGAGGCGATAGTACAACACAAAACAAGTAACATTCATCAAAGAAATCATACTCGTAATTTTAACCCGAAGGTGATAGAGGGCGCTGAAACAGATTTCGTTTTAAGAGACAAAAAGGAAACAAAGAACATTTACGTTATAAAAAAAAGTTTAATTAGAAATGATTACAATATCTGTTCGAAACACTGACCATTAGAGGCGATGCATGCGGTACAACGGCGAAGAAGGGATTCACGAACCCTCTGAAACACGCCAGGAGTATCGCGCACCTCTCCTGCAGCTGCCGAAAGTCTGGCGACGAGTTCTTCTGCAGTTTCGATAGGAGTCTCATACATAAGACTCTTCAAGTGTCCCCACAAAAAGAAATCCAGGCATGAAAGATCGGGCGATCGCGCTGGCCAAGGGACAGGACCACTTCGCCCAATCCATTGATTTGGAAAGGTTGCGTTTAGATAATTTCGCACCTCTGGCGCAAAATGAGCTGGTGCTCCATCCTGCTGGAACCACATTACTCGCCGGATACGAGGGGGAACATCTGTTATCATTTCCGGCAGCACCTGTTGCAGAAAGGTAAGATATTTTTTTCCATCCAGGCGTTCTGGCAGAAGATAAGGTCCAAGTAGATGGTCACCAATTATTCCTGCCCAAACATTTATGGAAAATCGTCGCTGATATGCATGTGTAGAAGACGCATGTGGATTTACATCTGCCCATTGGTGGGAATTGTGGTGTTAAATGTACCGTCACGTGTAAATGTACATTCATCTGTAAAAAGCACAGTTGCACCAAAATCGGGATTTAGGGTGTCTTCTGCAGATACCACGAGCAAAATCCATTCGACGAGGAAAATCCCTTCAGTCAGTTCCTGGACTCGTTGGACATGAAAAGGATGCATACTTTCATCCTTTAGTACTCGCCATGTCGTGGAGGGTGATACTTCAATTTGACTAGCCACTGCTCGCGTGCTTGTATTTGGATGATCAGTCACCATATCCAGAATTTTTTCTTCCACGGCTACCGTTCTGTTAGACTTCGCACAGCCTGCATTTGAACGTGCACCAAAAAAGGATCCTGTCTCACACAACTGTCTGTGCAAGCGCACAAATGTTTTATCATTGGGCAACCGCCTGTTGGGAAACTTTTTTCCGTATAATCGTCGCGCCTCTGCACTATTCCCATTTGCAGTTCCGTAGATGAAGTGCATATCAGCCTTTTCTTGATTAGTGAAGGGCAACATCTTTCGTTACGTTTGTTCCGTGATTTACACTTGCACACTCGGGTCAATGGCTTTTATCTTAATAACAATTTGCATATGCGTTCTTCTTCTTCCCCATATCACAATTTCATGTTCTTCTTCCAGAATCTTGCAGCTAAAACGCTTGCATGGATAAAATTTGAAGATGCTCTAGCACGTTTGCGTTTGAATTCAAATCATGCATTTTCTAATCGAAGTTGATTGTTTTTATGTTGTACTATCGCCTCTTAAAGTTTGCTTTATCGTTTTTTATTTTGATCATTACATACGAGCATTTCAATTTTTCCTCCCTAAACGCGGTTACATTTGCGCCACTTAACCGCTCCCGATGGTTTCAATTTTGCGCTCAAAATTCAAGTTAAAATCTAAGCTTTTGTAAACATTTAACAAAATAAAAAAAATACTGGTAAAAGGTAGTTGTTCGGTACTCCAAAGTCTAGAGCGCCCTCTAACGGCATTTTTTTAACTTTGTCTTTAAAACTTTTTTTAATGAAAATACTAATTTAAAGAATGATTTTAGTGAAAACCGCAAATGAATCGATCCATTTTCCCGTTTTTTATCATCATTTGAAATTTAGGACCCTAAACTTTGATGGCTCCTTTCTCCTTCGGAAGACGTTTGGGACACTTGGTTTCCTATTTACTATTACTCGTCTTGATGTGTACTATCACCTCTTAA
Organism: Trichonephila clavata; assembly: GCA_019973975.1. Lineage (NCBI taxonomy): Eukaryota > Metazoa > Arthropoda > Arachnida > Araneae > Nephilidae > Trichonephila > Trichonephila clavata. Next base: position 2,422 of record BMAO01030085.1, read on the forward strand.
AGTTACTCCCATCATTTATGAAACACCCTGTATTTGGGGCTATTATTATTAAGTTTGTATCTTGCGTTTTGCTTTAAACGCGGTTTTAAAAGTGTTTTTTATTTTAGTTCTGTAGGTATATAAGTATATACATATATTCCGTACTTTTATTATTAAGTTATAATAATAACCTTTTCTCACCTCACCACACCTACGACATTGGGCAGTAGCGTACACAAGAATTTGTAAAGGGAAGGGAGTCGAGGCTTGAAGGTCTACCATTCTCGTATCATACACCAATAAGCAGCCAAACATATTTTTTTGATTTTGTCGATTATCGGGAACAAAAACCAGCAAAAAATAAATTACTAAACAAATAATTAACATTAATAAATAAAAAAAATTACTAATATCGCATGGGGGCTATAATGAATCCGAAAAACATGAAGAGTTATGAAGAAGGGTCCGGACCCGTGGATCCCTCCCCGCCTTGTGTGCGCCACTGACACTGGGTGGACTGTGACTCCTTGAAAAAATTAGAAGTAGCCCGCACCCTGAAAAAGTCTGCCCACCCCTGCTCTAATTGTTTCGTGTGTTAATACTCTAATATGATTGGTTGATATTTATAGAACTCAAGCTGGTGAATTTCGCAGAATATTGCTTTCAAATTGGAATTAGTTATGGAGAAATTGTTTAATATTTTATTAATTATGTGTAACTGGAAATAGTGTGCAAATGTGGAGAAAAAATTCCAAAATCTTAAAATGCTTATTATATTTAATTCTTTTATGTACGCTTAAAAAGTTTGCTTCCTGGATTGAAAATTACCTAATGAATTCGAAAATTTGTTTACATGTACTGGATTTGGGTTATTTTGAAAAATATTAGGTCATCCCCCCCCCTTTATCAATTCTCAAGATTATTTTATAGGTCACTACATGTTTTCTTTAACTCTTTGTGGTCTTTACTTTTCTGAGTCCTGTTTGTAAATTATTAACATATCCTACAATTAAATAATTCTAGTTTATTGAGAAATGAAAAATAATTATGTATACTTCCAATTTAATAAAATATTGATACGCAATTACTTATTAATCCCTATTTACTTATTTTTTTAAAACAATAATGTAACATTACGTATTTAAATCATTATATTGAAAGTAACATTCGCTAAAACTAAATATAAAAGTTTATAATTTATTTTTATTGCACATATACATCTTAAATGAGAAAGAAGAATTAAATTTTATTGAAGTTAACTAATGTAACAATTTATTATTTGCTACAAAACTGTTACATGCTTTCAATAACTGTATAGTAGAAAGTAACCCGTATCAAAAAATTAGTTAAATAATTATTTTTTAGTTACCTTTACTGTATACATCTCCAGTAGAAAAGAGACATCTCAACATCTTTTGTTAAATTTAACCAAATAGCTGATTTAAGTGCAAAAAAAAAAAAAAACACGCTATTCCACTTTTAAAACAATCCATGGTAATTAAAATGGATTATAAGGATCAATAAACTAAAAATGATTACTATTTAACTATTTTTACAATTCCTTAATAGGCTTTAAGCAAATAGAACTGTTCCGGGGTTTATTAATGATGCAATTTATTTTCAACGTTCGTTTCAGTTCTATTGTTTCAAACCATTAGTTCCCGTCGGAAAAAAGAACAGTAGTTTGCTTTATAATTAGGTATTGGTGTTTTTAATTGTGTTGCGCTTCCTTATGAGCGACAGCAGAATTTCCTGAAGCATATCGAGGATCAAAGAAAATATCTACTGAAAGATCATTAATCTATATTGAGAGACGAAGCGCAAATAAAAAAAGGTATGAAAAATTAGTACTCTGAAATTATAGGTGTTGATGACATATACATCAAACCTATTCTTTCGAAATTAGTTTTCGATGTTTTTAATACAATGTTGAGGTACGGCTCTAGAGCTAAACATTGCACATTGCTATTTTTCGACCATCTGAAAGATACGAATTCTGTTGAGAGGGTTGATTTGTTGTGAGCATGTTTACTTATCAACCCACTTTGGAAATAAAACTGAAAACCTCTATGCGATTTTCAAACAGTTATATTATTAGATCGATAGAGTGAAATTTAGCAGGCATGTTTCTTTTGTTGAGTAGAAATCTGCTTGGATTGAGGTTTGCGGAAATCGTCTGTACCAGCAGCGTAAAAGGTACAAGGACAGCAGAGCACTCCTGATATAACGAATAATTCACGCGCTATTTATTGACCTTTTTTTTAATTGAAATCGTTCCTTTCCTTGGAATCTAATTTGCAACTGCCTTGAAGTCATTCAAAGTATTAATTTTTATCCCCATTAAAATTTTTTTAATCCTTCTATCTCAATTTTTATATTTTAACACGTTTTCTAAGCTTCACCAATATGTACGGAATCTTTGAACTCGATTTTTACCCACCTAATAAAAGGTCAGATTAATTCGAAATTTTGCACACTTGTCAATGACCAATGACAATACAATAATTTAATAATTTTGTTCCATTGTCCTGATCAGGATCATCAGGATTCACGATTTTTTATTTCCTGATTTGGTGACTAATTCCAGATCCAATTTCCAGATTTGGCGACTATTTACAGATTTAGCGACTACCAAAACAGCTGAGATTTAATTCAGAGGTCACCGAATTAAATAATTTTTCACAAACTGTCCGATTAAAAGCGCGTACTTTTATGTCTAATACTGATGCATGTTTTAGAAGGAGTATTGAGATCTTTTTAGTGAAAAATATCATTGACTTTTTTTACACTTCTTCCCATTAAACATTTTCAACTTAGCTCTTCCAGATTTCTTTCAGTTGGCTGATCCAGCATTTTACAAACCAGCCGTATCGACGCTCTAATAGGTGTGCCAATGGTATCCAGATTTAAAAAATGGCGCATTTAAGATTAATTCATCAATGAATAAATGATAGTTTAAGAAACTAAAAAAATTCTTTTATTTTAAATCGAACTAAAAAAATGAAAAATTATAGTTTAAAAAAATTAAAAAAACACGCTTTTATAGTGAATCAAACTAAAAAGTAAAAAATAATTCTAAAAAGAATAAAATGACTAACGAGAAAATTAATGTCATTGGAGAAAAAGCGTGGAGTGCTTCGTATTAAATTTTTACACTGACTGTGCATTTCAGAATAGAACTGGTAGGAAATTATAACAATTGATATCGAGATGAGATTGATTTTCTCGTTTATCATTTTATTCTTATATTTTTTAGAATTATTTTTTTACTTTTTAGTTCGATTAACCATAAAAACGTGTTTTCTAGTTTTTTTTAAGCTATAATTTATTCAATTAACTCTTGCCAACATTAAGTATACCTACTAGTTATTTTTTTGTATAAATATGTACTTCTATGTGTTTCCCATTCAGAGGATTTTATCAGAGAAATGCTCATTTATGAAGAAAGATTCGTAAACTATAGAATCTCCGTGTATCAGTAATGTGACATGTATATGAGTGATTTTTTAAAGATTTATTTAAACACAGTCCTATGAGCTTGTGGCTAGTATATTGTGAGCTCGAACCCAAATGCCACTGAGGACACGCTGTGTAGAAGAGGCACGTTTAAACTGACGTGGCTGAAACATCCTACCGTTGGCTTCGTGTGGTAGGTTGGCTAGAGGGGTGTCAGCTGATCTGTCATCGTCACTGGATCATGGTTCAAAATTACTAGGTCCGTCACCAATCGCCCTCTTATTGCCGAAGAGTATGACGTGAATAAACAGTCATTTAACCTTTTTGCGACGACATACTGATCAACGGAAAACAGTGTAGAGAAGTGAGTGTCACATATGCATCCGCCTCAAATGTCATCGGCAGCCGGGTGATACACTGGTGAATCGCGTATCGTTCTGGTTCAGGCCGTCTCCACGGAAAAGTGCATTGAACGGCGTGTCGTCGATAAGGGGTTTGAGACTGGTGCATATATGACACACCCTCGCGAAAGGTTAAAAGAAAGCTTTAACAAAATAGAATGTTTGATGCTTTAGTAACACTTACTTTAGAATAAAATTGAGATACATCACACTTTGTTTTAAAAGCAGGAATTATATCTGACTTTTCAAGGTATAGAAAACTTAAACGCGTTTTAGAAGTGGCATTACGCATTAAAAAATAATCGTTATTGATAAATTTAATGCTTTTTAACAAACAAAAAAAATAAGACGTCTTTAAGCGCTTGATATTTTATTTTTCAAAATTCATTTAGATAATAGTACATTACTAATTTTTCCCCCTCGCATCTGTTTTCTTCTCCTGAAATCAACTGAAACATCAAATTTTGTTGAATTCTGTAATAAGATATCTAAGTTGTGGAATCTTAAAGAATGGATTCAATTGCAGTCTCTAATATTTGACGATGAAATGCCTTACTTGACACTTTCAAAAACTTTTACTCTGTTCGCTGCCTCCTAGTAGGGAGAGGGAAGTAACTGGGGTGAATATGGGCGAAGTAAGTTGAGAGTATTTACTCCTGGTAGGGTCACCCTAGGCGAGAAAGCTATTTCATTATGCGCAGCTAAAGCCCGCAGGCACCAGGAGCTGAGTCAGTTTTTCTTGGATGCCCCGGGTCTTCGATTCAATTGAAGCTGCTCCCTTCCCGTAATCGTGAAACCTATTCTGAACCATTTTTTGAAAGGCCACACCAAACCTCTTACCTTCCAACGAAGTCGGAGGTTCTTCAGTGAATGTTGTTGAGAAAGAGAGAGGTACGAAACAAAAGTTCGAAAACGACAAGTTGTTACAATTTCATTCCAATGTTTATAGAGGAAGTTGACCCCACTGCTAACGAAAAAAACAACTTTCTGTCAAATGAACATGAAGTGGATTGCTTCTTGCGAGGCTTTTATAGTAACTCTTTTGGCATATTGGCGCTCCCAGCGTCGCCAAGCTCGCCAACAAAAGTCATTAGTGCAAAACAAATCAGGCCTGATCACTCAAATACTTAAATGTTTTTTTCACTACTCATGAGATTTTAAGACCCTATTTTATTTTCAGACTTCTTGAAAATATTTGGTTTCAGGGATTGAGTGAGAGTTATATTTTCTTCACACTATACAGCAACACGAGGGCTATTGGAGACGGACCTCAAAATCTGAACCATGGTCAAGTGACGAGGAGGACGCCGGAGCTCTCTCCAACACTCTCCTATCCGAACTACAACACAACACCACCCCACACCACAGCACGTGTGGACTTTAACAATAGATTTAACGTGTGTCAGCTTCCTTACATGCCATGTCTTCAACGAAACTAGGACTCGAACTCAACACGTCGGCCACGAGTTTACGACCATAACCACTAGTTTATTCCATTTTGGAGTTCGAAGCAACAGCACAAAACAACCAAACGACAGATTTCCCAATTGTAAAAACACCCCAATATTGAAATTATGTTTAATAGTTATTATGAAATACAGTGATTTATAGAGAGATTTATATATACAGTCGACTCTCGATGATTCGAAGTTGGAGGAACCAATGAAAACTTCGAATTATCAAACGCGTAGGTAAAAATTCTTTCTTAACCTCTCGATCAGGACTCTTTCACGCCCCACTCAATCTCCCATTCCTTATTGGAAATAAAATCGTTCCGCACTCGGTTCCCTCAGGCACTGTCCCCGACACCATTGGTTCTTCAAGGCAGGGTCCAGTCCGGTCCATGCCCTATTTGGTGCCACATACTATAAATCACACAGATGAGTCATAAATTGACATGTCACTCCGATACAAAAACCATAATCCCACGCATCTCTTCTTCACAATAGCGGACCATCCTTTCTGAACACATGTGTAGCAAGGCCACTTGTTAAACAAAAGATATGGACGGCTGACAACAGGTGCGGCTGGCCTATTATCCACTTAAAGATGGAAAGTAATAAAAGTATCTTTTTATCTGAGGAACCGGGAAACACAAAGAAGGGGTAGCAGACACATAGTCATCAAAAGAGCTACGTTACAGGGGAGACGCACAGAGACAATACAACACAAAACATGTAAGCTTCAACCAGTTTGCTACAGGACTCTACATGATAGTGAGTGTTTGAATTGTCAAGAATTTTTTAAGATCACTTCGAATTAGCATGTGTTGTATTCTGGCCAGCTACATATTTTATTTCGAAATATTGAGTGTACCCAAACATATTGTTTTAGTTCGAAGTATCAAGAGTTTTTCTAGGGGCTGAGCATAGACTTCGAATGAGCGAGAGGTTCGTATTATCGAAGGTTTGAATCAGAGAGCATCGACTGTATGTATATTTAGAATTTTTCCACCATAACGCCACTAGAATGAAAATTTCTCACAATTTCCTTATTCAGCCGAGGAAATATTTAATTTTGAAATTTTACTGAACCCGTAAAAGTTTTCAGGGACGCATATTCTATTTATTAATTTTAATAATTGATCCAATGCTCACACACACACACACATGCAATGTTAAAAAAATAAAAAAAATACTGTATTTTATTTGAGCGGAAGTATTTATATATACGACTTCTTGAAGACGTTTCCTGAATATCTTTAAGACGATTAATCGGATTTAATTATAATATGTATAAATTCTGTGCCAAAAGTGCTGTAATAATTAGAAATTATTTTTAGAAATCTCACTCAAGTATGCTAGTGTAAAGATCCGCACGCTGTTGCACCACAATATTCAACTGTCGTGCAGAAGACATCACAGCTCAGAAAGTCTCGCAGTTGGAGTGATGTAGAAGTTGGGATATGGAGGTACCACACAGCTCAGGTGTCGTTCTCGTCTTTTAACAGATTCATCATTAATACATCTCGTGTAGTTTCAAAATTCGATATTGATAATCAATTAATCAAGCAAAACATGCTAATTTTATCAATTTGAAACCACTAACATTGATACCAGTTAAGGGTACTTTTCCATTTCGCCGGCGCAAATCTCGCCAAGTTGGAGTTAGCGGAGACCCAATACACTATATACACATAAAAAAATATTAATAAATATTAGTTTTCATTGTGGTTTTTCATGCATTTTTGATATATTATTAAAAAGAACGTTTCTGATAAGAATAGAGCCCGCGATTTGTTTTCTAAATGTGGTGCTAAAAGGTTGCCAGTAGAAGTATTCCATTTGACGTCGATTGTATCGCTTTTTTGCGACTTTATCGCTTGCGCCGATGAAACGGAAAAGCACACAGTTGTCTTGTTTAAAGGATCGTGTTTGTGAGCATTGAGAGAAAATTATTAAAAAGTATCCGTTTTTTTTTTTTTTACTTTTATGACTGTACTTTCTTACTGAAGAATCGGAATTGCATATACACATGTTTATGTGGAACAAAATTCAAGAAATTTCCATTCATAGATTAAAAAAACTACCTTAAGTGAATTTGCAGCTATTTTTGCGAAACAAGGTGTGGACAAATTTGAAGATATTGTAGGGATTAATTAATGCATACAGTTTTTTTTAAATGAATAATTGGCCAAAATTGTTTTTTGATCAAAATACATTTTCTTATTAACTAACCCACAAATGGTTGATACATAATCTCAGTGAATAAAAATAAATTAAAAAAATATATTCAAACAAGAATTCACTTAAACACAAAATGTAACTTACATTGATTAAAGTAATTTTGGAAAATAATCAGATCTTCAGTGATATACAGCTTTTATTTCATAATAATCAGGAAAACGGTAAAATTTCAAAAAGATGTTTTCAAACTAAGTTTTTTTCTTACTTTAAAATATCATGAAACAATCCTTCAAAAACTAAAAAAAAACTTGAAGCAATGTTTGAACTAAACTAACAAAAAAAAAAAAAAAACCTTAAATAAAATCAAGATTGAGGTTTAAAAAAAGTAACAAAATCACTTTGTCTACTTAGGGAGTAAAGCTAGAGATAGAGAGAAAAAAATCAGAATTAGAACGACTTAAAAATAAAAGATAATTATTTATTTTCTGATATGAAGTTGTCTTTTCTTCAGTTCAAAGAAATATATCCGAAAACAAACTGAAATGGAAATATGTAGGTTATACTGTTCAAGGTTTTAAGAACGGTGTATTTGTAAACATGTGAATGGAATCTATGTAATACAGCGCCCTGAGTTAACCCTAAATTAGGGTTAGAAAGACAAAATATTTGTGTTCTCAAAAACACGTCACTGCCATTAAAGAATTAGAGCAAGTAAATCCTTCAGAATAGTTTACATAATAAAGGTTGTAATTAAAGATTCAATTAATATTCTCCAGTTGAAATTTTTAGCCAACTAATTTACAAAATGGCTTTTACTTGTGACGGATCAATGGTTACGGATACAGTGCATTTATGGTTGAGAGATTGGAAACAGTTTAACGATCGCATCGCCACGAAATGAAACGAAAAGTGTAAACATGAACGATTTAATAATTGCTCTGACGTCATTATGACGACAGGAAAGAAATGAATATGCTGTTTCCATGGCAACGACGATAAAATCGCCTGGAAGTATTCCATTTCAGTTAGAATATTTTTTAAGATTTTTTTATTACGTTATAATTTTTAATATTTATTACTTATCTTGGCTATATATATTTATTTGCACATGTAGTTAATGATTCACAAAAAACATACATGGAAATAAAAATTAGTTGTTTTTAAAAAAATCGTGATTTTTGGAGTAAAAAATATTAAAAATTTACCGTAGCGTATGACGTAATATAATGACGATCCAGGTATTGAACAAATGAATGTAAGGTTTCCATGGCAATATCAATGAGATCATGAAGAAATATTTTATTTCGAGTGAAATCTGTTTGGTGATATTTTAAATTTTGCAAACATAAATTTAAATATGCTAATTTTATGCAAGAATTTATGATACTAATAAATTAATTTCTTGTATTTTAAGAGTATTTTGTTTAACATAGTTTGAGAAGCATAAGTTATTTGATCAGTGGAATATTTTTATTTGTGTTTACTTGTGAAAAAAAAATAATTATAAATTAGATGATTGAGAGAATATATTTTGAAGGGGAATCTCATAAGTTTTTTAGAAAATCCTATTTCTTTTTCAACTTTGAAAACGATCAAAAAATAAATTTCAATGAAAAATGCTGTCTATAAGGCGACCTGACTACTTTATGAACCGTGATTTTTGAAAACGCGTATAAATTAATAATATTTAGTACCCGTTGAATTAAAATATAGTACATATAAAGTTGTTTTAAGAATTTTATTACAAGGAAAATATATTTAAATGCAATTTTTTGTTAATAAGGAAAGAACAATGACATATTTTCAAAACATTCTTCTTTTATGAAAATTACTTCAATAATAATATTTTACTTCTATTTAACAAGAACTTCTCTTTCTACAGAACCTGAACTAGGATTTTTGAAAATTCACATTATTTTCAGAGTTACTATCAATTTTGATATAATAACCGTCGTTTTTTTATTAAAGTTTCTCTTCTGCAATATATTAAAATATGAATAAATCCGTTTTTTTAAAATTATATATTTGAAAGTATCTATAGTTATCCGACTATTTGCTCAACTTTTTTGAAAAAATAATGGAGATATAGGGTTTGTCGTTTTTAGATTTGTTATACATTTTAGTAAATATACGCTAAAATTAAGAAGAGGAAAAGAAATTATTAGTACTAAAATGGGTAAAAATGGACAAAAAATAACATAAACGTGGCTCATTTTGTACCAAAAGTTTATGAACAAATGTTCAATTTTTCAATTCTGATTTGTGTTGCTATGTTATTCATTTTTGAAATGACCTTTAAGATAAGAGATATTTTAATTTTTACAAAAACTAGAGCACTTTATCTTGATTATTGTATGAAATTGTTTTAAGAAACAGTGATTACATTAACATAATTGGCTGAAAATTTTGTAATAAAAGAGTGATTGATTAATCTGAAGGTCAAAACACTTCTACTATTATGCAAAACATACACCAAAAATTTCAGTTAAACTTTTTCAAAACTTTTTGAGCAATCGCTGTCCCCGTTTGAGCATTTAAAAAAAACACTCATTTCGGGTAAAACGCGTTTTAAAGTATGACATCTTGCTTAAAGTAATGGCATCAGCTTTTACTAAAACACTTGTAGTTTTTTTCTAGTGAACGGAATATAATAAAATTGGTACTTTTATAAAGCTAATAAGATGTTCTATAAAAAAAAATCATAAAGAAATTTGTGAATTTATGGCAAAATTCACAATTTTAGGGTAGTTGAATACCTTAATTTTCTGTTCACAAGTCTTAGTTGTACATAGGCAAAATATTATTGTTATGGAATAATTTTTCATCAAGGTAAATGTTTTGAAAATTTCATTTTCTGCCAAAAATATTGCATTTAAATAATTTTTTTATTCTAATAATGTTAGCTACTTTATATAAATATTCTTAATTTCACTGATACTAAGTACAAAATTTATTCATTTTTACATTTTTCTAAATCTCGGTTCCTGAGGCAGTCAGTCATCAAAATTAAAATAAGAGTTTTGTAGTTTTAAACTTTATATCCTACCTCAAATTTATTTAATTTCTTTGTAACAAAAGCATCAAGGAAAAAGCTGCTTATTTTTACATCGATTCATTAAACTTGTCACTATTTTATCAAACATTATGGATTATATTTACTCATCATCAAAATAAAAGTTAATAATTAGGAATATAATTTCTTACCTTTTTATAAAAATGAAATAAAAATTTAACAAAACATTTTATCCTTGACATAATTATGTGAGGGCTCTTTCATTCAAAAACTGCAACAGACAGACCAAAAATAAGACAAAATACTCTCCAGTTTATCCTATCTGTCTCCCAAAAGATAAAATAACACCAAGAAGAAAATTCTAGTTCTTATAAGGATAATTTTCCAATAATATTCGCTCTGAGAATGGCGTGACAATTACTACAAAAACATTACGGCAATCATCTAACGGTCATTTTGAAAGCATGAACGTAATATTAATAGTATGGAAAAGGCGCTCTCCTGCTCAAACCTAGATTAGGGTATCGATTGAAATGTATCAAAAAAGAAAAGAAAAAGTTTCGTCAGAGTTACATTTTTTACATACAAATAAATGAATCATTAATATACAGTGAGCCCGCTAAAGTCAATTATAGTCCCAATAATTTATGAAAGACAAGAGCTACAGTCATAAAAGGGGCGGGGGGGGGGTCTAGATATTGTAAAGTTGTCATGCCCTGCACAAAAACAACTGCTTACAGTGCCACCTGGTGGATAAATTTGGAGTTAGTGTTCTTTTCTCGAAAACAATACATGAAAAAAGCAAACTACAATGTTGTTCAGAATCAACGATTTAATAAAAAAAAATTGTGTGTGCTTATGACCTCACGATAGAAGTGAAAACTGACTTATTCGGGGCAAGAGAATCCGATTGTTCGGATGTACTACTTTTCTTTTATGATATTTTCGCATGCGGGCGTTAAGTAGTTCTCTTTTTCATGCTCATTCATCGGGGGATATAATTCCTCCATTTTCTGTAAAGAGCAATGTTTAAAGAATTGCGCATTCATATATAAAAATGATAACGTTCAAGAAAACTCGCCAAGTTGGCAACTCTAATTTCCTATGTGTAATGCACATCAAATTGACAATCATGTACTTCCTTTCATATATAGTAGTGGTCAAAATTGTGGACACTTTTTAAAATTATATGTAAGTTTGCATGCTTTTAGAAAATGTTCCGTTGCACAAAATGTGAAGTCTTTTGTATCATCCGAAAGATAATTTAATACTGAATTCAATACAAAAAACAAAGCTCGCAAATATTTGCAATGCAAAAAACGTTATGTTGCAAAAACTATGGATATAAACTAGATACTGATGATTGCAGTGAGTTATCAGTGTTTAGTGTGGTAACCTATACTTTTTATTACAGCTTCACATCGATGTTTCATTGAGCTGAAAATAGTTTTAAGCTCTTTCTTCGTTACTACATGATGTCACAGGAAACAATTATATCCTCAATTAGTTCGTTTTTTTAAACGGCTTTGAATTAGCGTGGGGTGCTTTGTACTACATTTTTACACTAACTCATCATTTCGGAATAGTACTAGTAAGAAATTATAACAATGGATATCGAGCACCCTACGGATTTACCATAACGATATTAATATTCTCGTTTTTCATTTTATTCTTATTTAAGAATTATTTTCTTAATTTTTAAGCTCGATTAATCATAGAAGCGTGTTATTTAAACTATAATTTATTATTGTTATTATTTCTCATTTAAAAAACCTTTTTTTTATCAAGAAACTTTTTTTATAGCTTTTTTTTTATGTAAAAAAGGAGGCGTGGTCGAATTGTCTGATTTGTTAGCTCATATTTTTCAACTGAAATTTTTTCCAGCTTCTAATTTTTAGGCATACAAAAGTGATATATCAATCGAAAGATAACGGTGCAAAGAATATGACTGAATACAAATAAGAAAAAAGCGATGCTTTGAGGGCACTGAGTGCTTCTTAATTTGTTAATATATTCTAACCATGAGTTTTCCAGACTGTTAGAAATGTTTTTATGTCTCGTAGATTTGTTTTGTCATAATTCATGAGGTGTTTTTTTTAATTCTGAAATCTTTTATCGATATGTATTTTTTTAAAAATATATTTATAGATTTTAAGGGTTTTTCTTCAAGAGTTTTCTCTTTGAATTTTGTAATTCCATATTTTAAGTCTTATTTGATAGCATTGATTATTGCCATTTGAGAATTTATTTGATTGCATTGATTATTTAAGAAATTTAGATATGACTATTACCTCTTACGTTACTGGGAATAGCAAAATTTATTATAAAAAAACTGTTATTACCAATTTATGCGTTTCAATTTCATAAACATTGCGATTTGAGGTCATTTTTAAATACATTCTTGAATAACCTTTAGAATTTTTATCTGTCGTACATGTGATTAATATCTTTTTTAAAGATCATGCCTGTTGCTTATTGTAATCATTATTAATTTAATGTTTGGCTAGTTGACCTCTTTTTTAAAAAGAATTCAATTAAAACTGTAAAGACTTTCATCACGCAGCTTAAACAGAAAAATCGTGCTTCTGATAAATCACAAAGCATTTTAGATAGAAAGAAATTGGCAACACTCTCACAAAACATTCTTTAAGACAAAATTTCAAAAACTTTCGTGTGCTGGATCCGAGTGAAAACCCCCAAAACACACAAGAAAAGAAAAAAAAAAAATGCACTTTTCCTATACAGAAGACAAAATTCCCTATCTTTGATCCGGAACATCAACCCTCGACCTATTTTTTTTTTTTTTGAAGCTAGAAAAATCCAAGTAACAAATTAGTTAAGGCATAACTTGTTGACCACTGAGCGTGAAAAAAAATGGCAGAAACCTACAAATCCACAAATACTCTGTCCATCAGTGAAGCGTCCAGAGAAGATATTTCCTTGGGGACTTATCCAGCTATTGACCTTTCCAAGAAAAATAAATAAATATCCAGTTTGTCCCATTTCAGTCTCGTCACTCACTGCAACCGCATCCATGTGTGACGTCATCACCGTCAGGCCATGAAACAAAAAGGAGACACAGTTAGACGAACAAAACTTTTAAGTGCCATGCTACTATGTGGCACTACTTGAAATACATATAATTCACCTCAATGTGCTCACTCGTTCTGGATGCTTAGACTTAATTTCTTGTTTTGAATAGTGCTTGTGATTTAGATGAGTAGAGAGGTATTGAGGAAAGTCTTTATTCATCACTGATTTTACTGGTCAGAAGGCAATAAAACCGTGTAAGGATTCGAAAAAAAAAACATTTTATATTTAGAACTTTTGTTTGGAATTTAGTTTCACTTGTAACGTTGTTTTCTACAAGATTTATAGGGCAACAAAAGTAAAATATTTTCTCAGAAAAGTGTTAAAAGAAACTGTAGATTCTAAAATCTGTACTGAAATACTTAATATGTGATTTAGTTAAAAGGAAAATGTTGTGAAAATGTATTTTTTTTTTTTACTCAAAACAAGTTGAAAGTTTAATATTACGAAGGGGAAAAAAGATGTACCACAGTTTAATTGGTAATTCACGGCATGTCTTGATGGTTACTTACACAGAAATTTGGGTGCCGTGTAGTTTGTGTATTCTTCATTCGCTTTCATTATAATTTCGTAGTACCACTCTAATAAAGGTATAGTTTCAACAACAAAAAAAAAAAAAATTCTTAACTATTGATACTTTTTTTTTCAACTAAAAAAAATTTGCAAAATTGGGAAAATGAGTCATATTATTCTCAAAAATATGAAATAATTTCAAATTTAAAAAAAATCACTTGTGCAGTTTTTTCCGGTAATTCGGAAAATGTTCAACTTTGAAGTGACGCCTAGAAGTCATGATGTATTAAGGGTCTTGTACTAGTTTACAATTTTTTATTAACGGACCATTTATCCCGTGTTGTTAAAAAGTGTAAAAACCATTCGCACAGAAAAGTTCTAAAATATGGCTCTCTAATGTGTGTTCTTGAACATTTCTCGAATTCAGTGAGTCAACATTAATGGAATTTGAAACTGAATTAAAAGGGTTTTGCCAATATATTAAGCACAATGCACAAAAGAAATCATAATACTAATAAGAATAATTGTATTTTATATTTAACACTCTCTCTCTCTGGAGTGGAAAGTCGGGAATTCATTCGTTTCACTGCCGAAGTGATATTATAGAAAGAAAGATCATACTTAGGTCAAGACAGACAATTCTGCTCTTTGAGTCGGAGTGACCTTGGCGACAAATTTTGTTTCCAAACTTTTCAGAATTGTCAAATTTGGCAGCAAAATAGATGCATCTAGAAAAATCTAGGACAGAGGTTTTGCGGGTTCCCGGCCCAAGTCGGTGGATTTTCAAGATGCAGAAAATCAACAGCGGCCATGTCGTATGATTATACGGCATGTAAAAGATCCCTAGAATATCTGTTTGCCTTGAATGCTCTCGGAAAAATTAAATGCTGGTACAAGATTCACATCATCAGGAGCTCAGGCGGAGGAAACTGGGCGACAAAATTGCTTGCTGTAATTGATATCGCCTATATGGTGCAGCGCTTAGAAGTGATACGAGCTCCTTGGGGAAGGTACTAGGTCTGCAAAGGTTTAAAATACAAATACGCGGCCCCATTAGAAGAAAAAGGTTTTTAAAATGTGGCCCGCGAACTCCCGGGGGTTCCCAAAGCTTTTCTAAGAGGTCCGCGAAAGGTTGTCCTTTAATGTTAATATTTCTCTCTTCTACAAACTCTGAAAGGCCTCGTGGAAAAATTAAAAGATGTACCATCCTCAGCCTACATAATGATGTACCTACCATCAGTAAATTGCCCCTAATGATAAAAATCTACTAGAAAATGTATTTCGATGAATAATATTAATTCAGTTTTTTTTATTGTTGGCACCTACATAGCCATTACTACAACCAGGGATTGCAGTATCGGACGAGAAGTTCAATACCGGTATTCGGTATTTTTTAGATCTTAATACCGGGATACCGGTTTTAATACAGGTAGTAGAAGTTTAAGGGGGAAAAAAGGGAAATACAGGTTTTTCTTTGTTTTGTTTGCTAATTTTATTAGAGAGTGTAAATATCACAAAAATTAGTTTGTAGTTATTAATTAATTAGTTTTAGAATCACAAAGTAAAGGAACATCTTATTTGTTTAAATCCCCAAAAAGTGTATCACTATTCAATCTTCCAAATCACAAATCCCAAAAATGTGGAAATATCACTATTCAGTTCTGTTGTACTATTACAAATTTTTGAAATGTGATCTTAAAAAAACATAATGCATTAATTGTACTGTCATTAAGCCTGGAACGTAGTTATGTGCAAAAATTACCAGCAGTCTAAGACACTCTTTCGGTATCTACAATAGTTGGCGGTATCGTTAGCAATACCCGATATACTTTTTCCAAGTATTTATCTCTAAATCTGCCACTGATCAAAACGGTTTTCATTTCAATTTAAAATAACAAAGTTCAGTATGAAGTATTACGAACAAACGTGAGTGATCGGTCGCAGTTTTCAGCGAGATGTTCTCAGTTCTTAGAATTATCAGAAAAGCTCTCGTTTTTTACGTACCCTGATGTGACTTCATTTAATAAACTGAACTTGTCCCAATTAGATTGGTTGCAAATTGAAAAAATTTGAAGTGCATCTGATTGATTTCCAGTCTAGTTCAATATGGAATCAAAAATTTGCTGAAAAATGGAGAAAGTTGAAATTGATTGGAACAGAAATATTAACAAGCAATATAAGTAAAAATGCTAATCATGAAATTTTGGAAACATGGTATTCGTTTGCAGGCACATTTAACCAGTTTGAAGAAGCTGGACCATGCTATTTTAACCCTATTTTCATCTACCTACACCTGTGAGTCATTATTTTCAGAGATTAACATTAAAGACTCGCTTATAGAAAATGATGACATTTATGATGACTCGCTTTTGATGACAAATATTTTATGTCTCACTGGTTTCAGTTCGCTTTTTTTTCTAAAAAAAATGTAGGGCAATTGAAAAAATACGAAAAGATGAACAAGTTTTATAAAAGGCTCATTAAGAATGATGGGATCCATTTAAAGGCCTTATAAAGTTTTTTTTTTCTAAAATAAATACTGAAATAAGAATTTTTTTTTAACGAATAATACCGTATATTTCCACCTATAAGCTGAGAGTGTTTTTGCTTCAAGAATTTACCCAAATTTGAAACCCGAAGCTCATAAACCGAAACGAAAAAAAAAAGTTGTTTTAAAACGTGCATCCATGAAATCGATAATTTTTCCATGCGAGCAAAACGGGTGGATATTTTACATTCAAATTACTTTAAAGTAAAAAGCTGTAGACGAGAGTTTCATTTCTAATAATCCTATTCGAAAAAAAAGACATTTTTCCTTTCATTTACTATGTTGTAAAATATCTGTGTTGTTTCATTTTCTGGAGCATATTTTTGTTTGGAAAAGGGGCAGGAAAAGTAATTCACGTGATCACCATGCGTGATCGTCTACCTATACTTAGTGTTCTGGAAGTAAACCTCGCTGCGTAAGATGCTTAGCATTCAAACATCCCAATGAGTGAATCAGGATTTTACGAACATTCCGGAAACGAAAATTCCGACACTAACTCGGAAGGATTTATATGACTATTTCCTCTTCTTTTAGACTAAAAGTTCCATTCAAAATATCCAAAAATTTAATACATTAAAATCGCTAAAATTTTACAAAATTTTTTCTCCCTAAAGCACTTTTTTCCGAGATCAGTGGAACCGTATATAAACCGACCCCCTTACTTTCACTTCAGTAATTTATTGACGAGTATACTCGTCAATGATGAGTGTAAGACGTGTATACTCGTCAATCGCAGCTTGTCAAGAGTATACTCGTCAATCACAGTTTGATACGAGTATAGTCGTCAATCACAGATTGTCACGAGTGTACTCGTCAATCACCGAGTAAGTGCCACTGTTAAAATATTGGATTAAAAACATGGCTTTATTTTTATGAAGCTTCCAGTTTTATAAGTAATACTTATTTATTTGGTTAACGTAAAGATATATAGCATACAAATTGGAGATGGTGTGGATATTTGTGTATTTTAGGGACCGTTAACCACTACTCTTACAACTTTTTTTGAAAAAAATTGCAAAAAATCATATTTTTTTATTTTATTATTAAATAAAAGGAAACAAAAGAAAGTATGCAAGTTTTAAATAGAATTTTTAATTTCTTACAGGTGTAAAAGCATTTCATTTTTATATTAGTTTACTATCCCGAGTCATCTCGGGCAAATGGAAAAAAAGTTAAATATTAGTCTTTGTATGATAGTTTTTGAAACAAGGGGCAACACAAGTGATACCTGACATTCAGTACACTGGTATCTGGTCTCTTTTATTACTGGCTAACCTCTTTACGGGAGCACGGAGTGCACTGTCTCGTTGGATTAGATTTTTTTTCAGTAGCAGCTGAGAAAGTTCTATCCGCGACTATATTAACACCTGGGGACTATTCTGGGGGAAAATAATTTTATTCAACCAACTTTCATCGACCAAGAAAGCGTGATTATGTAAATGAAGTATATTATATAAATTCTGTTTTCTCGAGTTTATGTGTTGACTCGTTGGAGTTGGCAAGTAGGAGTTAGCATAGAGTCTGCGAGTTAGTTTATTAATTGAAGATTGAAAGATAGTGAATTAGAGTAAGAGGTCTTGGAGTTGTCCAGAAAAAACGGATTACACCAGTGAATCCCACGACATTGATCAATCCCGATAAAAATCACCTGCAAGATTCCAGTGTAGGATTCGATGCATAAAGAATTCAGGTATCGTGAGCTTGATTAATTAGAAGTTAGCTTATTAGTGTGCGACGTAGTTATATTTGAGCGTATTTAAGCTATCTTAGATTCAGTTGAGGGTCCGTAGTAGTATACCCGTGTTATAGAATCTCACCTCCGCGCTCCTATTTAATCGCCTGCTTAAAAAAGATTGTTATTGTGTCTGATTGATATTTTGGTAACAATAAATTAATTAGATTGAAATCATGTCTGATGGGGGATCTTTCAGTTTCTCCCACACACCTAGCCGCGTTTACAGGTAGACAAGGGGTTTTAGAGCCAAGCAGAAACCGACAGGTATCACATAGTATTAACATTTGCAAAATGCCCAAAGGTTAACCTGAGTGGTGAAGGACTAATGCAGAGTCTCCCTGATGCGGCAAAATCTCGTCGCGATGATTTTCTGAAATTAATTTTTCAATCAGTTTTATTCTAAATTGTTTTGGTGATCGTGAACCTCCAGATTTACAGTACAAAATGTAGACTATATACAGAAGAATCACTTCCACTATTTTCCAAATCCACTGCAATCAATCTCTGAAAAATCATCGCTTTCGCTCTCTTCCATCGTCGCCATTATTTTACTTTTTCAACGGAACTATCCTTTGTGACTACGTCACGAAGGAGAAATCGCCCCTAATTCATGATGCGCTCCGCAGCTAGAGTGCACGTGGCTTTGGCGTCATTGTGCTTGGTCGGACATTTGGACTGTGGGCGCCTGTGTAACTGGTAAATACTATGGGCTGGGCATCACTGCATTATTTTTCGTCGATAGGCAGTGATTGTCCGTCTTGAAAGGCTGGCACCTCGGCAAACGGCGGCGGGTAACTTCAAAAGAGAAAAAGGCGGCGAGATGGTTCGAGTACCAGATGTCAGTTAAGCCGTTGTTGCCGGCGACCTTTGAGAGGGACCGGAACCTTTGTTATCCCTGCACGAATGGTGGACCTACAAGACCGAGGTACCGGGTGCAAAACCTTGAGGCCTGCCAATGGGGGTTGATGAGGGGCGTAGAGTGGACCCACCCCTAGAGTTTAAAAGGGTCGACCCAAGAAAAAGAGGGATGGCTCCCGATCAAATCCCACGATCGACTCCCGAGACAGGATCCGACGGACGAATAAAGAAACGCCGAGATAGACTCCCGAGATGAACGCCGAGATAGACTCCTGAGACAGTATCCGACGGGCGAATAAAGAAGACTCAAGGTGTGGACACCCATGCAACTAGCTGGCTAAATAGAACTAACACCTGGAACTGGTTCCCCCCCCTCATTCCTAGTGATCTTCTAAATGTTAAGAAGTGAAATAAGTCAATTTTAGCTCACAAAAAAGTATTTTTTTAATGATTAGCCTGGCGTCACAACACGTTACCAAGTCCACGACGCCACACCTTCTTTAGACATCACTAATCCACAAGCCGACGTATACTATACAGTAGGGAAAACACGTAACCTATATATAATATATATATATCCCGCCAAAAGATCCCCGAAACCAACAAAACTTTGCAAACTGCCAATCACAAAGCTGAAAATTTCCTTTCATTTCCTCCGGGTCGAGTAAAACCGTGATAAAACAAATCGTACTGGCAAATTTTGTTTCACCCGAGTTTTCTCGTAATAATAATTAACTGCTATACGAACCCGAGATAACTCGGGATAATCAGGCAAGCGGTTAAAATTCCCATATACTGAGAGAACTAAACACATACTGATTAACTTTCTTCTTTAATGGGAAATATTTTCTACTTGTTTTTACACTACGAAAGTTCTGAAGTAGGTGCTGTAGGGTTGATCACAGTTCTCTTACCAGAAAGCATCTTTGCCTCCCCTCCCCAATGAAATAACTGTTCTTCAGACAGCATGGCATTGGGCCATTACTCCAATGTCGGCACATGGTTGTAGCATCAAACAATAGGCATTTACACCATCGATAGCTAAGTAAGATCGGGTCAGCAATTACCAATGGACTCGGCATCTGGTTGGCCTCACGCATCTGTCCCATGGCTGACCATATCTGAAATAACCCTATACGAAATCAACATTTCGACATTTGCCTTTGCCCCTCCTAGGCTAACATCTAAAAACATCATCATCGTACATAAATAGATTCATTATGCGAACTTTTACGCTGTTTCAGCCAGTGCATACATGGACGCATGAGTTCATCTTCAATTTTTCATATTTTTTTTATTTATTTGTATTCCTCCGGCTTGGACTCAAAATATTCTAAACATTTTGAAATTCGAGAACATGTTTTGTTTTTCTCGAAGATTACAACTTAAACAGTCGATGGTCACCTATTTGCCCATGACGTGTATACTTGTCCGCCAAAGTTAACTGGTTAAAAATGTTAAAAAAAAACTTAAAAATTCTCAGTTTACGCCAGTGCGTCACAAACTTGCACTATTTGCGACCCAGTTTTCAATCATAATTTTCATCGCGCACCCTCCCCTCCATACAATAACAATGCATTCAATTAAAAAAAAAACTATACATTGACACTAAAACTACAACACGTCTGAAGTACCACAGACGTATATATACGTCTTTCCGTAGTACGATCTTTTCTGTGCACTGCTATCCATAAAATTATTTCCGATGGCTTTGGATTGCAATAAAAAGATCTTGACAGTGTTCAGAGGATTTGCTTATTTATTCCACATATCTCTTTTCTTCCCCCCTCCCCCATACATCACATACACGCAACCACGTTGAAAACGGTGGGGCATTGGGGAGCGAATCACGTAGCCTTTTATCGGCAGTTAATGGATCAATTGTAAACCGTACAAATTATCCAGACAAAGATTAATTTTTGGTTATAATTTTATATGCCAAGCTCATGGGGTCACTGATAATTATTAAACTTTATCTTACTTAGAGCTGTTAAGGTATCCGAACATGTTCGGAGTACTTTTTAACAAAATAGCATACTAAAACATTATAAATGCTCTTTTAGGACTCAATACCAATAAATATTACTATTTAACTATCAAAATTTAAAGTAAATTACCTGAATTTTACAAAAATCACAATCATACGTGAAATTTTAGCAATATTTTTGAAAAACTTGAAAGCAGTTAAGAGAAAAAAGTGATAAACATATTAGTATATATATATTAGTAAATATATTAGTAAAAGTATTACCAAAACAAATTAGATGCATTTATCTAGAAAATGTACTAAAATTTTATTTTTTTATTAAAATTTGAAAATTTTAGAGTTTATTGAGTAAAAATTATAAGAAAAGTTACATTTTTTATGAGACCATTATTTAAATAACAAGCCATAACTCAAAAAGTATTCATACAAAAAGAAATATTTTAGTACATTCTCTAGAAAAAACGTAAATATCAGGTTCAAAAAGTTTTATAGAAATATATTTATAATATTTTGTGAGTTATCAGACTCGTCATGATAGATTTTGAGCAATTTAAATGCCCACTTCTGGAAGATCAAAAACCCACTTCCGGTTTTTCTAGATTTATAAAATGGATTGTAACTTGGCCTCTAGGTAGTGTAGAAACAAAACAAAGTATGTTTCATAAAGTCAAAAGATAGCCCTATTCAATAAAATAAAAAACAAAAATATCTGTCTTGACTGAATCTGGTCATTTTCAACGTGTTCGGATACCTTAAATTAATTATAAAACACATTGTGCAGTACTGATACATTTATAAGTGTATTACATCAATGTAAATGTGTATTTTATTTTTTATTATGTCAGAATGTATTTTGTTTGTTTACCTTCCATAAATTAATAATATTCTTAAGTAATCTTTTGTTTTCAACTTTTCAATATGCTCGCCCCCCCTCGTAGAGTTATCACCCCCCCCCCTTAAGGGGCGCGCCCTACAGTTTGAGAAATGCTGGTTTACAAACAAAAATATACGATAAGCATGTTATTTGCGTACAAATTGTTCGACGATGTCGAAAAAACGATAATCCAAGTTAAATTTCCGTAGAACCGTTAAGAAATGAAAACTTACGTCAGTATTTGTAAATAAATTCAACAAAATCAAAAGTTCTTCCTACATATTATGAAATCCTCCTCGAAATCTCAGATTATGTATTCAAATTCGACGCGTGGAAAACTAGTTCAATCGCCAAAGAAAGCAAAATCTGATTTTATTATAATTGTTTCACCATCAAAAAGCAATAATAAAAAGGTAGGCTGATTTTGATAAGAGCTCGATTTATCAAAGTTCCACTTGAGTGACGACTAAGCCAACATTTTTTTAAGTAATCCTTCCTCATTGGTGTCTCTACAATGGTCCTCGTCAACGCAGACGGATCTCTTGAATATGGAAATGTCAAGAACTCAAGGGTAAAAGACTTGATATTCCGCTCATCGATGCGTGGGGTGATTGGTCAATCGCTTTCTCCAGCCGGCTTGTGATTTGCTGTCGTCCATGAACTAATTCTCAGGTTTTAGTTACCCATTCACTTGATGTGTTTATTCTAAGTGGGTGTCGCGGAGATGCGGAGTGTCGTGAAATTTTTCAAGGAAGTTTGTCAAGCGTAGGATATTTTTTATGGGTTAGTCGTTCCCACGTTTGGCGGGAGTTGTATATCCTTTGTTTTGTGAATTTTATTAAAATTTAATTATGCGAAACGGTTATGTGGGGGATGTTGCGTGAAGGTTATTACACCTATAAATCAATAACCCAATTTAAAATATATGTTAGTGATTTATTATGGAAGGAATACATAGAACAGGGGTGCCGAACCTTTATGGATCAACGTACCATTTTTTTCTAAAGAAACGTTTAATGAGATAGAGACGTGCCATAATTTTGACTTGTGGTTATTGGAAAGATATAAAACTAGATATTACCAACTCAAAATTCCTTATTTACTACGAAAAAATATATTTTACACTGCATAGTTGTAAGTGTTATAGTTATACGTATAGTTCAAATAAAAGTAACATTAGTGTGATTTCTGCAAATTAAATGATTAAATGAAAAATAACATATTAGGATTGTAAGATGTTATTTTTAGCAAATGCATGCAAAATTGGATACATCTGCCAAATGGTTTCTTAGCTAGGCTTTAATGTTATTCCTCTGAAAATAATGACTCTCAAGCATAGTTAGGTGAAAATATGGTTAAAATAGCATGAACCAGCTTCTTCAAGCCGTTAAATGTGTCTAGAATCCGTTTCCCAGATGAACTTCTGCATACCACTGTTCCAGAATATAAAACACACACCAATTTGTTGCCTTTACGAATCATGCCATATTTCTTGATTCACCAAGTTTCAAATTCGCTGCTACACTTATTATCTTGCCCTTTTTGTTAAAGAAATAGCCATGTTAAATAACGGTTAAAAATGTAAATGCAACACAAAGAAGCTTCAAAATACAGTTGAATCAAAGAAATTTGCTATTCTATGCATAGACAAACTTTGCATCATTAGCAATTGTAGTCCACGGCGTAACTAAGACAGGACAATAACAAACGAACACTCTCCCAGCCGCACCACAACGAATTACTCGTGTTTGTTTGTAATGCTTCATTGTGAACTTTGTTATTTTCAACTAAAATGCAAACCCTTTCGATCAGTGGCGTGCGGAAAATATTGTGTCGCATGCTATTGGTTTGCCATCTCTGACATAGAACAAAATTTCGCTTGATTTTAGATTGTTGTAATGTGTTTTATTTCCTAAATCCTTAATTCAGTTGGTCATTTAGACGATTATATATCCATTGAATTTAGTCCACTTTGGTTTATTAGACGACACACACAGAAGACATGTATACAGGACAAAGAACATTACATAACTGATTCTACAAGCTAAAAGAACTCAGATGACTTGCAGTGACATCTATTTATTTTACATTTAATTTATAACATAATACAGTAACTCAGAAAGGCATCTTACATGTATCATTTCCAACAGTGGCGTAACGTACAACCCGCATCGTAGGGGAGGGGCCCAGAAGTCTAGGGGGCTCACAGCCTCACTAACGCAAAGTAAAGCCCTTCGTAAGATCCGGCTTGAGGCCCAAAACCTGATTTTACAGGGGAAGTCTAATATTCTCCGTTACACCTCTGAATTCCAGTGACGTCTTCTTGAATTCCTGGGCCTCCATGAAAAAGTGCGCTTCACATGCGACTATTCAAAGTCGATAATATATAGCATACGTCTAACATGCGTAAAACGGTAACCCGTAACAAATAATTGTGCGTGACTCACAAATTTAAACAGAAACCGACTCGACCACCCCCTTTCGTCAAAATCAGAGGCAGAGAATTTTTGTCACGGTTTTCGGTATGGGGGTAGACCCTGTTTACTTAATATTGAATTTTTGCAAATTCCTCAACGAACGTGTTTTTACAGCTGGTGTAGATATGTGTTTGACAGATATATGGACAGAGATACAATCTCTGACAGTCAAGTTCGGGGAATGAAAGTCAGAACGGCCGATCTGGCAACAATGGCGAAACAAAACCCTGCAGGTGTTAGCAGGAGTTGACCATCTGCCCCCTCCATTGCTCAGTTGAGACTCATTTGTGTTCCGTGCAAGACTTGTACAAAATGCTTGCTTAGTACATTGGTTCTTAACTGAGAATAGGAAAATAAACTAACAAAAGATCAATTTAAAGTTTTGTTTTAAGCTTCACACAAGGCACCAAAAGAAAGTTATGTAAAGCTAGTACATATTTATGAAGATCAAGCATTGTTTATGAAGTGTGTGTGTGTACGAGCGGTTCGCTCGTTTTCGAAAAGCAGGGAAGTGTTTCTGACAACCCCGTAGCGGAAGACTGGCGACCTCCGTCAGTGACGAAAACTTTGAGAAAAGTGAGGAAATTAATCACTAAAGATCGTCAATTAACTGTGCGCATGAAAGCTGATGAACTTCAAATTAATTGTGAATCCGTGCGACAAATCGTTACCTAGAATTTAGGGATGAGAAGAACGTGTTATCAATTTTGGCGATATTTCTAACATACAACGAAACGTAACGAGACTTTTGAACTCCACCCCAAAAGAAAACTTCTTGCGAAGTTTTCAGGACATGTATATCAGATCTCAGCTGTGCATACTTATGGGAGGTGTCTATTTCAAAGGACAGTAAGGTAACTTTCGTTAATATTTCATCTACGTTAATGTTATAGGACTATTCACCGAACTTTATTGTCAGAGGTTGTATGCGTTTATACTGTAAACAATTTTATGGAAGTAAATAGGTAACATCCTTGCATATGGGTTTTTTAAATTCATTGAAAAACAAAATTAAAGACCTGTTTGAATGACAAACGCTATCCTAGATTCCCATTTACGTCTCATGGGCTCCCATTTTTTTTTTCTGACATGGGGTCCTTTTGCAAGTCGTTGTCAACCCCTGGGGGTTGATATATACCTCTTTGGAAATCACAGGGCTAAATGATGGTGGTAGGCCGAGACATACACACGATCAGGACATAATAATGCAGTATTGCCATTGTTGCCAGTCTACTAATTCAAAATTCCCAGTTTTTCACAGAATATGTCAGGGAATGATATTTGACAATTAAAATTATTCGCGGATCATGATCTTATTAAGTCTGAGTCGAGAACAGTGAAAACCTACTTGGAAATTCTTTGATGGGAAGTTCTACCCCACATGCCATATTCACCGGACATATCTCCTATCAATAATATCTAGACCCGGGGTAGGCATTAAGTCGATCACGATCGACCGGTGGACCGGCAAGACATTTTGGGGTGACCTCCTTCACTAAGACCTAATAATCATTCCATTATAAGAAGGTCTAGAAATATAGTAATTATTCGAATCTAAGCCCCGTCCCAAATTCTTAAAAAGATTTTGTGAAAATTGAAAAATAGTCTAAAATGTGGTTTATCGATATACAATTTTGCGAAATTAAAATAAATTTAAAAGGAAAACTAAAGAAGTGAATAACTACCGTAAAATCGGGCGTATAACGTGCACTTTGAACACAAAAAATGCGATCGAAATTTACGAGTGCGCGTTATACGTCGGGTATAAAAATGACAGCTTCAAAAGAAAAAATAAGGCTTCTACATATATCGAAATACTGTTTCTTTTAGAAAAATAACATTCTTTATGAACGTATGCTCTTGAAGAGTTTTCTTTTTTTTCTACAACTTGGAATAATAACTCGAATAAATGACTTCAAAACATAAAAGGATTGCACACGCAGATTTCTAGTTTCTTCGTAAAAATGGGGGTACGTATTATACGGCGAATATACCTAAAAATAAACAACTGAAGCTTGAAAGTATAGGTACGCGTTAAATGTCGGATTTTACGGTAGTTATTTTATCAGTATCAAAACTTTTAAACGCAAGAATAAAGCTGTAATAGTGTCGTAGCCTATCACTACCTCTAAGATTATTAACTCCCTTCGGGTATTACCTGAATCTGAATGTGTTGAATTCATAATAAATCACTACTTATTTAATAAATCAATCTTATTTATTGACTTTTCTTAATTAAGAGATTACACAAATGCTATTCAATTTTAAGAACAATAAATCACAGTGGAGAATGAGAAGGATTCAATAATCATGAACGACGGAATCTTAACTGAATCCACGACGGATCGAAGCGTACACAATTATAGCTACACACTTATACTTAATTGGGGTAAGTAAAACTAACCTGATACCTTTTGTTATGGCAGGTTCGTCTAGCTGCTTCTTTAATAGCTGGATTGGATTCCTTTAATGGGCGGCTTCAGTCTCAGCTATCTCTCAGTTCTTTCACGACTAATTTTATCTACACTTTACAATAGACTTTACTCACGACGTCTACGATTACACTAGAAAAAGCACTTTCTCAATTCATTCCTTTCTCTTCATTTCATTTCGCCTTTCATTTCATTTTCGAACTCGCTAAACCCGAACTTATATAAAATATCTCATTTGCATAAATCACACTTTTGGCTCCCGGTGGAGATTGGTTGAAATGAATAAAATATAAAATTTGAGAAGGTTAGTGAAACGCGTAAGCACCCGTCACAATAGCTCTAAATACCCCATTCAACACATTTTTCTCCCTTCGATTCTAAGCTACGCTCGATTTTTAGTAGCATTAACATCGGGTAAAAAGTGCGGCTTAGATTCCAGTAAATACAGTATTTTAAAAAATACGGAGGAAAAAAATCGAATGATAAGAGTAAATTTCGTTGAATAGAAAATGTACTTTGCTATTTGGGGGCTATTTTACGAAGAAAATCGTAAAATGTTCTTGGTTCCAGGCAAAAGTTCGAGAAATAGAGAAATTCGAAAAATGGAGGTCCGCCTATGTTGTATACTTTCTTTTAGTTCACTACACCTACACTGGTGGACCGCAACATCTTGAAAAAATTAAAAGTAGCCCGTACCCTGGAAAAGTCTGCCCACTCCTGTCTTAGACCGTTCGAGGGCACGTGGCTTGACTTCCATTTTCATGAAGGTACCAAAAAATCGGTCGGTTCTTGAACAGCCTCAAAAGACGTATCGTTTTACCATTTAAATTAAGTTTTAAAAATTTAATTTTAACTTCTTGAAATTGTACCAGGACTTAAGGCATGTCTAGGTAATCACGAATTCAGAATACTTGTTGAACGGGAGCTTTGCAGCATCAGCAATTACAATCAATACATAAAATAAGAAATAGCTCTTATGCGCTATCTCTTCCTTTTATTTTCTTCTAACAAGAGAATCACACAATAAACATCTCCACACATTACTTCCGGGTTTTAAATCGAAAATGGTAAATCGGATTAATTTAATTTTTTTTTCTCTTTTCGATTTCTTACGAGTAAATCCCAGTAGATGGTAAATCCTAATGCCAATTTCATTCCCCTCCCTCCAGGGATTAATACATAAGTTAGGAGTGTCTTAAGTGATGAGTACTTTCTTCCCTTATAAACATCACAATCACAACTTATACTTATTGTTTTGTTCATGGTTCGATGCAGACAAATCCAGGCGGAACAAAAGGTTACGTTATTCGAATCAATATTGATTTCATTGGGTTATGTCGTAAAAAGAAAAATAAACAAATCGGAATCACACTGTAAGAAAGCGTTTCGTTGAAGGTTTTGTGTGAATAATCGAAAGAAAATCAAGGTCAGAGAGATTTCAGAGCTTTCTATCTCTTCCTGGGATTTCTTTTTAAAGAAAGGGATTTATTTGGAAAAAAGTGCATAGAGCTATTTGTCTTACGAACAGTCTCAACGGGTTTAGTGAAGTTTGAAATTAGCAGTTCCAGTTTTTAGAAAGAACACATATTTATTTTTATTCCAGAAAAGTAAAAGACGTACCAGGAAGAACAATTTAATTGAATAAATCTTATTTTTTAATAATCTTATGTTCTCTCTCTCTGTCTTTTTATTATAAATGTGTTAATAATGTTGAGTTAACAAGAAAGTAAAAAAAAAAAAAAATGCGTGTGTGCTTATGACCACACGATAGAAGTGATTTCAAATTTTGTAATGTTGTTTGTAATGTTTGTTTGTTTTGTTGTTCAGGGTTTAGTAGGTGAATAAAAAAACAAGGGCATATTCTTCTTCTTTAGCACGACAGCCCGGGGTGGGCCAAGGCTTTCCTCAGAACATCCCTCCATCTTGTTCTCCGGGAGGCGACAGTTCTCCAATTGGTCACTTTCAGCACTTTAAAATCTTCTTCCACACAATCAGTCCATCTCAGCTTGGGTCTCCCTCTGGGTCTGTTCGAGATGGGTTTATAATTAAAGATTCTTCATGTCATAGATGAGGGATCCATTCGACAGACATGTCCCGCGAATCTCAAGCGGCATGTTTTGATGTAGTTGACGATGTCAGCTTCCTTAAAGAGTCTGTTGAGTTCAAAGTTGTACCTGTGTCTCCAAATTCCGTTATCATTCACAGCCCCAAAGATCTTCCTCAGGACTTTCCTTTCAAAAATAACAAGTTGATTTGTCTGGGTCTTTGTTAGAGTCCAGGTTTCACATCCATAGGTGAAAACAGGTCTTATAATAGTTTTATACAAAATAATTTTTGTAGATCTTTTATCAATTCGATTTTAGTTCCAATAAAAATTCAGCAAAATTCATTACAGATCATTACAGATATGTAAACTGTCAACATCGATATATAGTATATAAATTATTATTTATTCTGTTCGTAAGTAATAAATAAACAATCTAAATGTGTGAATTAATTGTATTCTAAGAAGGAAACAATAGGTTTACGGTAGCTGAAATAGGTTATAAATACTTTAGATTCAAAAATTATTCAAATATCTATCAAAACTCCGTCAAGCGTTGCTCCGTACTTTGTCGTGCTTTCATTTGGATCATTTGACATAATTAAATTGAATTTTAAATTTAAAAACTCTACTAAAGGCTTTGATTTGTCTTTTGAAAAATCTACATTAACCCCCACTCCATTAAAATAATATGCAATTTATTCAGAAGAGTTGATCCGGCTTCAGTGTAGGCAACTAAATTTTTGTGATTGAATTTGATAATTTTCTCTACACTTTGATTTGGTGAAATGTAAATAGTATCCATTAGAATTATATGTCCATTTTCTGCTCTACATTTCATTGCCCAAATTTCTCCGATACATGAAGGACAGTAACAATGTTACTTTACAAAAATGTGACTGTAACAATGTTACGCTAATTACATTTCCGTAACAATGTAAAGTCTTGAAGGACTTAACATTATGCGTGTTACGGAAAATTCCGATCTATAGTTACGAACGTTACAAATCCGAGCGTAACAATACTTGGCTTCTTAAAACGCATCATTCAAGTTCACTCTTCAGCAAAACGCACTAAAGAAGTTATCACTTCAAAAAATTAAGTTTTTTAGTATGAAATTTTCTACAAAAAAGCTGAGACTTTCAATCAGTCAAATATCTACCATTCTGTTCAATTACCTGTTGCCATTTTTCTGGCAACTTCATGATTCTCACAGAATCTTCTAGCTCACAGAATTTCTGGTCCTTATCCAACAAAAAACTCAGCCAAGTTTGACTTGAGGTAATCATTACTATTAAAGTTTTTACCATTTAAGAAGTTTTATAATACTCAAAATAAATAATGGATGCGATATCAATTCCCAACAAAGTTCCAATAATTTCGTACGCCTTGCTAAAGATTTTGTTAAAAATGCGTCAGGTTTCGACCCGGATCCTTTTCGATGAATGTTAGTGTAGATTTACTTTTCATTTTCGACCTTACACCATGAGATTATCAATTATATTTAAGTTTAGAAAGCTTTTAATTGATAATAGTTCCAGTAATAATGATGACCTTAAATCGTATATTTGGTGGAGGTTTTACTGATAAGGACCAGTAACTCTATGAGCTCAGAATCAAGAAGTTTCCGGAAAAATAGCAATAAATAAGCAGCAGAATGAAAGATATTTGACTAATTAAAACTTATTTTTAATATAGAGATTTTTTTTAAAAACATGATATCAATCATTGGCATGGCCAAGTAATTTTAGCGCGTTTTTCACATGTTGTATTTTACAATAATGCAACTAATGAACTTTTTACTAACAGAAAGTAGTACTGTACCACTCCTCTAGATGTACTACTATTGAGCTGAAAAGAAATAATAACACAATTTACTAGGCAAAATTTGAGAAAATTTTATTATAAACTAGCGAAATTCAGGAAAATTTGTAGGGAAATTCGGGAAAACTATGGAAAAATTTAAATATGATTCGGCTCATCTAGGGCACAAATGCGACCCAATGCCGAAAACCCGAGGTCAATTGGTTGCTTATTAGCTGAGAAAAAGGTACGACAAAATACGGAACGAAGACGAAATTTGCGTCCTAATAGCGCTTTTGTTCCACTACGTGAAAAACGCGCTAAAAAACCTAAGTTCTTTTCTTGTAACCCAATATTTTAACTTTAAATATTTGTCAAATTCTAGTCCATTTCCAGTTGATTTTTTTCACAAAATATTTGCATTCAGAATTGTATGATTTGATCTAATAGTAGTCACGAAATACTTACGAGAATTGTTTTTTAAGTAAGGTCCGTTTTTTTTTAAATAAAACAATATTTTGTTTCAAAAAACCCTTATTTTAGGATTTAACACACTTTTGCCTATTTTTATTCATAGTTGCCGAGTTTATTGATGCACTTGTCATACCTTAGAACTGTTTTGAAAATCCTCTTCAAAGAAGTCTACCGCCTGGTCGGACAGCCAAGAGTTCACGGCCGCTTTCACTTTTTAACGGCGTGGCATGCTGTCAAAAGGTGTTTTGCTCCTCCACGATGACTCAGGGCCTTACACTTCTCGAACGACTCGGGATGTAATTGAATCTTTTGGCTGGGAGGTTTTGGACCATGCACCATACAGCCCCGACCCTGCTGCTCTAAAGATTTCCACCTTTTTCGGTACCTCAAACACAGTCTTGGTGGGAAGCGCTTCAGTGACAACGAAGTGAAAGCGGCCGTGAACTCTTGGCAGTCCGACCAGGCGGCAGACTTATTTGAAGAAGATTTTTAAAACTTAGTTCTAAGGTATGACAAGTGCATTAATAAACTCGGCAACTATGTAGAAAATATGCAAAAGTATGTATAATCCTAAGATAAAGGTTTTTTTAAATCAAAATATTGTTTTATTTTTTAAAAAAACAAACGGACCTCACTTAAAAAACAGCCTTTGTATTTTCATTTTTAATGAAGTATTTTAGTTTTATTTCATTCTAAATTAGTATGCAAACCCAGTGAACTTTTCAGCCTCCCACCAATTTTGCCATTTCATGTGCGCCCTTTACAATTTTAGCAAACCACAATTTTAGTGAAGGACGCCAAACACACGATTAAACAAGGAAATGGATTTTACCTTAAATCTAAGTAAACATATACGCACACTATGAAACTACTTTTGCGTGTGTGTGTGAAACTTAAAAAAATCAATTTGTGGATCCCATATCTCAGAGCCAAATATGTCATTTTCTTATCGGAAGGTTGTAAAAATACCCCCTAAGACAGGTTTTCTAGAAAGTTCTTATATCAAATCGTTTTCACCTGTATGAACTTTGGAAAGATATTACTTTCTTACGCGGTTCTAGAATCTAAGGTTCGTGAGAAAGATGTTAAGACAATACTATTAATAATTGAGTGAAAGTTTTTGTATCCGGAACTGCGAAGTATCCTTGGGGTTTTGCAGATGTTTCATTAACGATAGATAAATAATGGCGTGTTATAAGAGTCTGTCATTTATTATCTTTCTAAAAACAGCAATGACGTAAAGTATCACCTTTTTACTCATTCACGCGCAGTACTGCGTGTTTCCTTATTGTTAGGAATTTTTTTGGTTTTTTTTTTTAAAAATTTTTTTTGGTATGGAGAGTTTTTTAAATATAAAATTGTGTATAGCAATGCTTATAAAGTACATTTAAAAAAATCTTTCATTATCGTATTAATAAAAATATTTGCAAGTATCCACGTTATCCGCAAGAATCCGTTTGCAATATTTGTGTTATCTGATTCACAAACAATGATTGCTTTGCCTTTGAACATATTGCTGCGTAATTCGGGATTCGCAGACTTTTTACAAGAGAACGAAACAGTTCTTCAAGAACAATAGAATTACCTGTCAAAAACAATCCCAAAATACAAGATTTTACAGTAAAATTCGCACAATAAGTTTCCAAAAGGTTTTTACACCTCCTACAAATCTTTGGCACATCTATCAATGTCTAAAAATACAGGTACGTAAGGTTAAAGATTATCCTCATGTAACCTCTCGGTCATATGCAAGTGAACACTTCAACAGCTGAAATAATACTGCCTCAGTTTCAGCATGCGCGGCTACCTTCCAGTGCTTTCTCGAAAAATCCGCTTACTTCTTAGGCAATGATGTTATAAATTATTCCAGTAATTTCAAAAAGCATGAGAAAAAAGCATGACTTTGAAAAAGACGAAGGATACGCGCGGATTCCCCCTCCTGAAAGGAATTACGAAATTAAGGAAGGGGAATGTTCAATAAAGAGGAAGTAGGTCCAAACATTTTTTTCTATTATATTTTTGGAAAGACAGCAACACAGGGCCGGTTCCTGCGCGGCAACAGATGCGAGACCACTTACAAAGGGAAGGAGGGTTTCTTAACTAGTCGTGTTTGTGTTTTGTATTTGCATTGTAATTGTAAAGTACTTTTACTGTATTCTTCCTCCAGTTCTCAAGAATTCTGGGGAGGGTCCATCATTCGGGACCTTTTGTAAATGTATTTCGCTTAGTATACAAATAAAAAGTAACTTCTCGGAGGGTCAGTACGCAGCTCGAAACCCTTTAAGTGAGCTCGATTCTCCCGAGTACGTAAATATGTAGTCGCCAAATCGCCAAAAATGTGTTGCCAACGTGGCTGTATCCGCAATATTTCGCCAAGTTCCCATTGAAACACCATTATAATGTAAATGACGGTGTTACATGTGAATATTACAATTTTTATCGCAAAATAAATGCATCATAATGTAGTATATGCATATTAAACGTAGATTTTTATTATTTACACTATTTTAAGATAAAATTATTCATTAATTCCACGAAAGTCGCAACAATGTAAATTTAAGTATATTTAACTGCGCTTTCTAGCATCGTAAACAAATCGAAGATATGCCAATGTTCCTGTTTGAGCTTCAAAAATATTTCCCAACACCGCTTCGGGACGTAAACACGTTCTATTTCAATTCCGCCTCACAATTATAGCAAGAAAGAAGTCATCTAATCATCGAATGCTTTACACAATGCGATTCAATTTGCGTATTGGCGGAATTAAATCGAAATGAACTCATCCAAAGTAGAAGCGATCAGAAGATTAAATTTTCAATTCAATGTGACGAGGTGGAATACAATTGAATTCGGGTGTTGACTTCAAATCCAGCAAAGTCAAACTTTGTCGAGCAGATTTGTTGAAAGATGTCTTCTAATTAGATTAAAATGAAACAGCTGACACACTGCGTTTGTTTCGTAATCACAAATAGGGCGCTGCTAAATCGGAAATTCGATTTAGGCTTAATATCAACAGTAATGCTGCAAGCAAGTAAGCATTTTCAGTATGTGTGAGTTACACAGTAATTGAATAGATTGGGTTTACATTTCGAAGCGAAATTGTTCACAGAAACGAAATGTTTGATATCGATTGTTCATTTTCGAATCATATTTTTTTGTAGGAGCACCGCTGCGTGTTTCATCATATTGTATTGCTATAATGTAGCATATATTAATTTATTGATATATAATTCCTAGTATTAACCTTTCGATTGCATTCAATAACATTCTTATAATCCTTATTTCTTCATTTAAGGTATTCGACTAGGTTGAAAAAATGTTTTTTAGGTATTTGGTGTTATTTGTAGGGGGGGGGGCATTAGGGAAAAAATAATTATTATTGAAGAAGAACTAATACGTAAAACTAGATAGTTTTTTAAAGTTATTTTTATAGCATTTACTTTATCTAACTTATAAAAATATTTTTAATGCTTTTTTTTTTGAAGAATGAAATTTTTACTATAATTTGTGCACGAAAAACGGGATATCTCCCAAAATATTCTATTTTGTCACTGGTTCACACAACTCATGTTTTCACTAAAAATTACTCACATCACGCATCAAATGGTCGAAATCAATAAGAGCAAGAATTTTATTCGAGCGTTCTCTATACGCTCTTTCTCACACAATGTTTACACATACACTGAACACTATACACACTAGCGCCCACTAGCGACAATTATTCACTTGTTATTGTGGGCGTCACAAGAATTATTTGTTCAACACTGAACAAATCCAATCAAATTCAATGAAATTTATAACGTATATGTCAGGGGTGGGCAGACTTTTCCGGGGTACGGGCTACTTCTAATTTTTTTCAAGGTGTTGCGGTCCACTCAGTGGCGTAGAAGTAGTGAACTAAAAGAAAGTATACAATACAGTCGGACCTCCATTTTACGAACTTCTATTTTAAGAATTTCTCTATTTCGCGAACTTTTTCCTAGAACCAAGAACATTTTACGATTTTCTTGTAAAATAACCTCCAAATAGCGAAGCGCATTTTTCTATTCAACGAAATTTTCTCTTATAATTCGATTTTTTTTCTCCGTATTTTTTAAAATACCTTATTTACTGCAATCTAAGCCACACTTTTTACCCAAAATTAATGCTACCGAAAATCAGGCGCGGCTTAGAATCGAAGGGGGGGGACGTGTTGGATGGGGGTATGCAGAGCAATTACAGCTTCATGCATGTATATTTAAAAGTTTTCATATTAATAAAATAATATAATTATTCACTTCTTATTAGCTTTCCTTTCAAATTTGTTTTAATTTCGTAAAATTGGATATCGATAAACCATTTTAGAGACGATTTTTCAATTTTCACAAAATCTTGAGAATTTGGGGTGTGGTTTAAATTCGAATAAATACGGTATTTCTAGACCTTAGTATGATGGAATGATTATTATTATTTATTTATCAAATGCCTTTCCACGGACCATCAGGGCATTAGGCAACGAGCTCTCCAATACTTTTTTACAATATAGTCTAAACTAAAGTGCAGAGCATATATCAAGATGAGCAGCTTCCATAACTTGTCCAGAAGTACACAAAACACAAAAAGGGGAGTCAGTCAGGTTAAAATGGAACAAATAAGCGCAAAGGCAGTCGTGTCCAGTCAACAATCTAAACTCAGCCACAGCAGCAGCACGAGGAGAGTCTGATGGAATGATTATTAGGTCTTAGAGAAGGCGGTCACCCCAAAATGTCTTGGCGGTCCACCGGTCGATCGCGATCGACTTAATGTCCACCCCAGGTACATGTTATGGGCCCTTCAGAGTGTAACAAACCGCAGGTTTTAAGACACCTACAATTGATCACATTTTGCAGTCATTTTTAGCTTAGAACATACAGTAATATTGATGAAAAATCATTAAAATCAAATTTATATGTGCTAATAAAATATTTATTTCTTAAAATAATTTTTATTCTGTGGGTTTGTGACACTTCAGAGGGATGCAGAAGTGTATCAATGAAATTAAAATGGGGCAATTTATTTTTATTAATGCCGTTTTTCTTAATTTTAAGAATTTTGCAAAGTTTTATAAAAATATTATTTTTTTTTCAAAAACAAAGGGTGATGCATGTTATTAAGCCTATTTATATTCTTTAAAACTATAAATTTATTCTGAAAATCAATTTTTAAAAAATTGGTCTTTTAACCTAGCCGGATGCTTTGAAAAGAGGACTTGAATTTTTAAAACAGGAGTTTAATTATCTTTTACGACTCCATAGCCCCACCCCACACCAGATCCGATATCCTCAAAACCGATTGTTAGCGGATTTCTAAATAACAAAAGAAGCATTCATACCAAATTCAGAGTCTGTGAGTCCGTTTGTTCTAAAACAGGAATTTTTTATATTCTCTACAATAGTTGATGTTCACAAAAATTTTTCTTTGTGGATCTCTACTTAATAACGACAAAAAACATGCCTGCAAACTTTCAAGTATGTAAGCCTAATAGTTCGAAAACGAG
Source organism: Trichonephila clavata (assembly GCA_019973975.1). Classification (NCBI taxonomy): domain Eukaryota; kingdom Metazoa; phylum Arthropoda; class Arachnida; order Araneae; family Nephilidae; genus Trichonephila; species Trichonephila clavata. Next base: position 39,247 of record BMAO01030085.1, read on the forward strand.
AGTCTTTTATCTATTACGTCTCCGTTACCTTTCGTGAGAGGTAATTTTCTCACAAAACCACTTTTCTTGGCGGATCTTTACTAAACAAAAGAAACATGTTTAACAAATTTCAAGTCTGTAGTTCTTATAGTTCCAGTGATCTCGTAATGAGAGAGGAAGTCTCTTTTTTCTTCTTATATGAAGATAATTTCAATAATGTGAGAATGAAATATTATAAAAATGATTTTTTTAAAGTCAATTCCTACTTTGAATGTATGAATAGAAAGTGTTTTATTAACGATTGAAATTTTGAACAAGATATATATCTATAAAATAAATAAATAAATATAGGGAGAATGTGAAATAATACAATAGGAATTGAAAAAATAGGAAACAGAATTTTTCTCTTTTTTTTTCTCTTTAAGAACTCGGAATAAGTCAGGAATGGAGAAGATGTAACATTGACAGATGCGTCCTTTAAGAAAAATTCCGTAAATTTTTTACAGAGCTTTGTCTAAATTTAGTAATGCATTTATAATAATTTTTTATTTACTAAAAATACACTGATGAAACTTAATACCATTTTTAACAAAATTTAAATGGTAAAAACCATTTATAAATGCGAAAAAATATTTTTAGGAAAACAATAAGAGATCTAAAAAAAGCCATAGAGAAAAGTATAAGCCCTACAAAAAGAAGTTATTGATAAATAATTTACATTACTAAGAATTTATTTACCAGTTTAGAAAACTTTAAATATTTTTTTTCATTGAAGGTAAACAAGGTCTTTATTTTATCTTTTGAAAACGATGAAAATTTCAAAGCACTTCGGGCATTAACATATTAAACCCAGTTCAGCAATTTATCGCCAAAAATGAACTACATACAAGAGATAAACCGTTCAAGACTTTAAGAGTTATGGCAACCTATGAGTCTACTGTTAGATTTTTCAATCTATAATTCCCACAAAGTCGCCAACAACATAATTAAGGTATCCAAAAATATTGCGACAACTGTTTTTTAAAAAAGGAAGAAAGAGGGATTTTTTTTAGGTTTTTAGTTTATTTAGTACATTTTAAGAAAAATATGCTAAGATTAAAAAGATAAAAAGAAATTATTATTACTAAAATAAAATGGGTAAAAATTTAATAAAAATAACACAAACGGGGTTCATTCTGTTTAAAAGTTTATGAATAAATTTTCAATTTTTCAATTCTGATGTGTTGCTATGCTATTCATTTTTGAAATGACCTCCAGGATAAGAGATATTTTAATTTTTACAAAAACTAGAGCACTTTATCTTAGTTATTATATGAAATTGCTTAAAATAAGTGATTATATGAACATAAGAGACTGTAAATTTTGTAATAAAAAAGTAATTGATAAATCTGAAGATTAAAACACTTCTACTATTATACAGAACACGTACAAAAATTCTAGTTAATTATTTTCAAAACTTTTCGAGCAATCGCTGTCCCCGTTTGAGCATTAAAAAAACACACATTTCGAGTAAAACGCGTTTTAAAGTTTGACATCTTGCTTAAAGTAATGGCATCTGATTTTACTAAGACACTTGTAGTTTTTGTTCTAGTGAATGGAAAATAATAAACTTGGTAATTTTATAAAACTAATAAGATGGTGTATAAAATAAAATCATAAAAAAAATGTCAATTTTTGGCAAAATTCACAATTTTAGGGCAATCGTATACCTTAATTTCATAAAACCAACAGTAAATTAAATAAATTCTATCCATAAATAACAAAGAAGCTTCTGAAATAAATAAATTGGAGTATTTCAATTTTTTAAATTTCTTATAGGGTCTTAATAGGTTATTAATGTAAATATGCGAAAGTAGCCAGGACCGTGTAAAAAATAACAACCCGCTAAAAAGTAATGCTCACCCTAACACATACCCTAACCTTCTCCAGGTCATTATAATTACTTTCATAATTTCCTCTCGTGTGGAAAAAGGTGAAAAATTACATTTCAAAATTAAAACAAAAGATGCCGGAAAAACAACCAACGTAAAAGTTCGAACTATCTTTTTCCCCCCTGTCTTGCAAATTTTGCAGAGCCTATTAACATAATTCAAAAATGCAAATCGGTGATCCTTTCTGACTCTGACGTCATAGAGACTAATTAATACCGCAGAATTCACAGGGAAAAAGTGACGTCATGCGCGTGAAAGACATTTCCTCTTTGAAAAAATAGGAATATGTTAATAATGGAAAGTAATTATATTTATAAAAAAAACATGAACTCTGTGGAGCCCCCGTTTGCTACAAGCTTGTAAAGTGTCGAGGAAAAAGTTAATGGAGTTTCTTAGGGAAAAAAAGATTGATTCTTTCATTATGAAGTTAATGATAAAATGTTTTGAAAAAAGGATAATAGTGTGAAGTACACTAGACAGCTGTATTTAATTGTTGGCAATAGCATATTAAAAACAAAATCAAATATGGAAGTAATTATAAATTGCACAATTGTTGATATGTCAGCATACTTTTTTCTAAATTATATGAATAAATAATTCAACAATAACAATAAAAGCATGGTTGAGAAAGTTTTAAACGTAATCAATGTTAGACGTGTTTAGAGAAATATTTTATTTGTTTGAGGCTGGATGTAACAAAGAAATAATCAAGAATTTCAATCTCATATGAGCTCGTCTCATTTTTATTTACTTTGCTGAAATTTTCAAAAGCCTTTTGTCAAGATGTCATGTTATTTGATAAGAATATTTTGTCAAAATGAAATGAGTTTTTATTTGTTCATCTTAATGAAAAAAACGAAAATAAGATTTATAACAAAAAGTTTAAAAAAGATTTCTTTAAAAAAAATTTAAAAAAAAACATTTTTGGTTTTTTGATGACAAAAATAGCCTAAGCTTTAAAAAGTATTCCAATGACTAATACTGAATTTAAAAAGATTTTTTTTCTTTACTACTTTTTAAAAATATCACAAAAAAATCTAAACGAATAATTACATACATCTTTAAAAAAAACTGAGCCTTACAGTAGTCGCATAGGATGAGTAACATCTGACATGTTATCGGGGTAAATACGCAACAGTGACTTTAATCCTGAAAAAAATTTATCCGGTATGATTGGAAATAATTTTCTATCAAATAATTACATCTTTAATGAAAATTTTATTTAATTAACAAATAGAGTAATGCAATTTTTTATCAAAAATATTTATTCTTGTTCAATTTGGGGAAGAGCGGAGACAATAGATTTATGAAAACAAAAATATGACTCATATACTTGTGATTTCAAAGTATTTTAAAAATCGTTTAAAAACTGCGTCACTAACAGTACCACTGTCAGTTGTCGAAACATTTTGATTTGTGTTCATGTTGAGCTTTCAGAAAAGCTATGAGCAGCTCAGCTTCTGGCAAACTGAAGTTTACGTTAAAATCACCACTCAAAATCATGGAAAGCGAGTGATAGTTTTTTTTAAAAAAAAGAGCAGAACCCCCTTCGGTATACGGTAAAAGTACAAAATGCAAGAAATCTTTAATTTTTTTTTAACTGTTTGATTCGGAAAAATGTATGCGACCACCAAAATGACTGTTTGTCCATTTTCAAATAAGCATTCTGCCGCTTGCATGTCCCCAATACATTGACTAACAATACCCAGTCCACTTGTTTGACGATCAATAATGTCCATATATTTCTTATTCATATTTTTTTAAGAATGATGATCTTTATCAGACGCTTAACAGTAAATATAGTTATTAATATAGTTTACACATATAAATATAACTTCAGATTTCATACACAACGAGCCCTGACACTTTGACATTTGAGCGTAAGAATCGCAAGTTTATTCTGGATGAAGTTTAATAAGACTTCTGGTATGTGCGAAGTGGATTTAGAGTCAAGTAAACGGAACCGAGTTTTTGAATTCCAATCTTTTGAAATGCTAAATTTAATAATATAAAACAAAAAGCTGGCGGCTTGATTGCTACTAGAGTTGGACCCCGATGCGAGGGTAGCGAAGAGACACCATCAAGCGCATGTTTAACTATTAGAAATATTAGAGAAAATCAAAAATACCCGTTTACTTAGTTATTTTTTATCGAGAAATCTTTTTAATCACAATTAAAAATATTATTGACAGCGACAGGAATTAACCTCAAAGTATGAAAATGATACGCACTGAAATATTTATTCAAATAATTCCATATTATTTACTCGTATTTTTTTAAGAATGATGAACTTTGTCAGGCACTTAACAGGAAATATAATTATCAATATATAGTTTACACATATATAAATATATCCTCAGATTTCACACACAACGAGATCTGAGACTTTGACATTTGAGCATAAGAATCGCAAGTTTATTCTGGATGAAGTTCAATAAGACTTGCTGGTATGTGCGGAAGGCTAGCGGCTTAATTGCTATTAGAGTTGGACCCCGAGACGAGGGTAGCGAAGAGACACCACCAAGCGCGCTGATTGGACAAATCAAACAGCGCGCGCTTCCCCGACTTCCTGTTACGCATTTCCGTCCCTTTTCAGAAAATAACTCCAACAAATATCCAGCAACCGAGAGTAAAGATAATACGCATCAAAAATCTTGGATGAAAAAAATATTTGAAAGAGAGAATAAGAGATCGTACATTTTGAAGGGGAAAAATATTCTTGATAAAAAGAAAAGTTTTTGCAAATAACTATTTTAGCTACGAAGTATTCTTATATATATATTTCTAAGATTAAGTCTTGAAAAGGGAATTTAAATTTTAATGAAAGGTGAAACAACATAGTTTGATTACTCAACGATAAAATTTATTATTCTTGTGTTCTGTTTACACACTGTCTCACACAGCAACTCACTGTCATTAAGTTTCCTTTGAAAGGTTACTAGAGTGGCGAATTCGTCAAATAATTTTCGCCAAGTATCCGCTGTATCATGCCAGCATTGTAAATGGAAAAATCGCTTAATCCCAAAACATGCCGAGAAGAAAGATAAATGACGAAGAAACAAATCTCTACAAAAACACAACAGCTTCACATCTGCCGTTAAATTCTTAATAAGTTGATGAAATTTCAATTATTTTTTAATTTCACAATAACTATAATTTTATTTGGCGTATGTTCGTGAAATCAGTTATTTGAAAAGAGGTCTGGTATACTTTATTCCTAGTACCAGGAGCCGCCACTAGATGGAAGCATCAATGAAATGGCTCTCACAACATTTTTCAAGGTAAAAAAAAAGGAAAAAGGGGGGAAAAAAAGGAAAATTATATCATTTCGTGGTACGCAATATAGAACTCTGAATTCAAGGTTTTCAAATAGAACCTAATAATAAACATGATGAGTGAGAATAACGAAAATAATTTTAAAACGTGTTGCCAAAAATAATATAGGAATACAGCTAGGAAATCTACGATTAACCTTATTATGAAACAAATAAATCGTTAGGAATTTCAAGAAGTGAAGAAATTGCTTGCAAGAAAAAGAAATAAAATAAATGAATTCTCTTAAAACATGAAAGTGGGAGGATAATACTTACGATCAAACCAAATACGTTGCTTAAAATTTCAGAAAATGGCAGTATTTACTCCTGTAAGGATACAATCTAAGGCAATATAAGTTAACTAAGATTATAATTCTGAGAAATACAGATAATCATAAAATATTTCTCAATAACTTTAAAAATCATGTTAAAGGCAAAATGTTTGCATTCTTTTCATTTTACAAAATATACTCGAAATATATATAACCATAAATGTATATAATTTATAAGAGAATTTACCTCAGCGATTAAAAGATCAGGGTGCAAAACATTAAACGGAATCGGATGAATTTCGCTTAAAAAAATGAAAATGTATGCACATTTATTATACTGTCAAACCTTATTTGTGAAAATATTTTTAGCAGAAATCTTTCCGACTTGTTAAACTTAAAAATGCATTTTTTACAAAATTAACAATTAATTTCTAAAAAAAAAAATTAAAGTGTGTAACAGTGTGTGTTCATTTCATAATCTTCAAAGTTTTAAAGTCTTATGAAACTCAATGAAAATTTTGCGTAAGAAATAAAAAATGCACTCCGTATAAACGTATATCCTTGTTTCTCAAACCATTTAATGCGTTAACACAATGGGTTAAAATTCATGTGACGTCATAGTCACATAACTTCAATCACGTGTTCTTAGCCAATCAGTTCATAAATTCATGTGACGTCACACCATATAATTGCCATCATGTGTTTCAGCTTACTATTTGCAGAAACATTCTTTTTAAAATTACATTTGTCAATAATAATAATAACGCACATAGGTAGACATAATGGACTTGATTTATAAGTGCATGCCCAAAATAATATATATATATATTTTAATTTTAAAAAAAATTATATAAATTTTTTTCCATAATACTTGATTATCTTTACCCAATTATGAAATTTGAAATTGTAGCTGTATTTTACAAATAGAACAACAAGTACAAGTTAGTTTAATATCAGTTATATGAAGAACTCATGATTGCCTTTATCATGAATTTAGGTTATTTGCTGAAGCTTTCCAGATAAAGGAATATATATCCCCACTTTACTCAAATAGTTCTATTTCTTCTGGGCCTTTTAAATATTAACAAGTTAAGATATCCGACTACCCTAAAATTGTGAACTTTGACAAAAATTGGCATTTTTTATGATTTTATTTTATAGGCCATTTTATTAGCTTTATAAAAATACCAAGTTTATTATTTTCCGTTCACTAGAACAAAAACTACAAGTGTTTTAGTAAAAGCAGATGCCGTTACTTTCAGCAAGATGTCACACTTTAAAACGCGTTTTACTCGAAATGTGTGTGTTTTTAAATGATTACTCAACAGCGGGACAACTATTGTGCTCAGAAAGTTTTAAAATAATTTTCTGAAATTTTCTATGTATGTTCTGTATAATAGAAGTGTTTTAACCTTCAGATTTATCCATCACTGTTTAATTAAAAATTTTACAGTCCCTTTTGTTAATACAATCACCGTTATTTTAAGCAATTTCACATAAGTAATATAAAGTGCTCTAGTTTTTTGAAAAATTAAAATATCTCTTATCCTGAAGGTCGTTTCAAAAATGAATAACATTACAACACATCAGAACTGAAAAATTTTAAATTTGATTATAAATCTTTGGTACAGAATGGGCCCCGTTTGTGTAATTTTTTTTGTTAAACTTTTTCCAAATTGTTACCATTTTAGTAAAAATAATTTATTTTTCTCTTAATTTTAGCATATTTTTCTTAAAATGTATTAAACAAATCTAAAAACCACAAAAAATTCCCGTATCTCCATTTTTTTTTTTAAAAAAAGTTGTCTTAAGCAGTCGGATACAAAATAAATTTGCAGTATTTTCCAGGATAAAATTCAATAACAAAAGAAAAAAAGAACTTAGAGCTTTTAAGCTAAAGTTTTTTGATTACTAGATCTCTTTTTTTATATTTATCGAATTCTTATCAGTTTCGTATACAATACATAATTTTCTATTTCAAAGACTTTTAATAAAAACTGTTAAACCCATCTATGTTCGATTAGAATCAATAGAATCTTATTTAAAGCGAAACGCATGTCCTCCACTCCACAGCAAAGGAAACGAAATTTCCATTCATTCATTCATCACTTCCGTTGCCTTTTTTGAAAAGATCATTAAGAATCCTTGCTGAGCCTTTTTCAATTCGTAATCGTTCTTTTCTGGAGCTTATGTCGTGTCTACATACCTTTTAATAGCGCATTAGAGATGAGAGCTTTGCTTTGATAGCTCTTTTCAAAAGCTCTTCAGTAGCCAAGTAGCTCATTAGGACTCGGAGTTTCTTTACCATGCAATTCACTGAGTTGCCTGCATTGTTAATGAAAAGGAATCTTTTATAGCTATGTTATTAGCTACCATTTTTATTTAAATATATTTGGCGCGATGTAGACCATCATTGAAGAAATGAGCTGCATTTGATGGAGGATAGTTATGACGAGGTATGTTATATGTTAGGATAAAAAGAAAATTATTTTGCTTAGGGTCAAGGTTATTTATGATTATAACCACCTGCCTGATAATCTCGAGTTATCTCGGGCTCGTATATATTGCAGTTAATTATTATCCCGAGAAAGCTCGGGTGAAGCAGAACTTGTCGGTACAATTAGTTTTATCACTCGGCCTGGAGAAAATGAAAGGAAATATTTAGCTTTGATTATCAGTTTGGACAATTTTTATAACTCGTCAGGTTTGGCTGATATGTTAGTCAAAAGGAAGACAGGTGTATGGAACATTCCGATTGAATAGAAAGGATTTACCTCGAGATCTAAAGACAAAGAAACTTAAAAAAAATTAAAAAAAGAGAAATTTTTGGGTATTAGAGAGGGAAAGTAACTGTATGAAATAGAAAATAAGAAGGATGTTAGTCTAATTTCCGCAATGCACATACAATTGTAATGCAGGATGGGACAAATAAATGAGGAGAGACAAAGTCCAAGCCTAAATGTGTAATCAACTAAATGACAAATTGGGTAGTGTAGGGTAGTAGGAGGTTAACGATCACCTAAGCAATTTAGAACGGAACTGATTGAAAAACTAATGTCAGAAAATCATCGTGGCGAGTTTTCTGGCACATCTGGAAGACCCAGCTTATCTTTCACCCCTCAAGGCATTTTCCAGATATTATTCCTGCTACTGAAAAAAAAATCAAATCCAACGCGACAGTGTACTCCGTGCTCCTGTAAAATAGATTCAGAAGTAAGCCAGTATGACAAAAGACCAGATACCAGTGAACAGAATGTCAGATATCACTTTGTGTTGTCCCTTGTTTCAAAAATAATCATACAAAGGCTGATATTTAATTTTTTTCCGTTTGCCCGAGATAATTCAGGATAGTAAACTAATATTAAAGCTAAATGCATTTACATCTATAAAAATTAAAATTCAACTTAAACCTACATATTTTGTTTCGTTTCGTTTCATTCTATTTTAATAATAAGGTAAAAAAATGTAATGACTTTTGCAGTTTCTTCAAAAAAAAAAATTGTAAGGGAAGCGGTTAAGGTAATCGATTCAGTTGCTTACAAAATTTTGTAAGGTTATTTTTAAAAAAGAATTCTTGTAGATTGATGAGTTTAGTAGCGGATTGTGATTGGTTGAAGCCCGGGCGCAGAAAATGTTGAATAAAATAAAAGTTAATGAAACTCTAAACTTTTGAAATACATTAATATGTTTTAATAGACCTTATATGTATTTGCAAGGATCATTTGGGCAAATCCGCTATGGAATCTTATTTAAACCATATACTTAACCATAAGCTGATCCGTGTATAAGCTGAGAGTAGTTTTTTCCTTCAACATTTACACAACTTCAAAACATGTATAAAATCCGGGTAATTTTCAGGCTCGTCATCATGAGGGGGAAAATGTTGCTTAGCGGGTAAAACGAGTGGTATATTTTCCAATAATATTCCTGTAAAGTAAAACGTCAGACGCCAACAGTTTTATTTACATTATTATATGATACTATGGTCTAGACCAGCGTGATATTGGACAGACTCTCAGAGCTGTAAGTTCCAGGATTCACCTCAACTACTTTGAGGTGAATGATATCTTAGAACTTTGCATGAGGCCTTTCAGAGGAGCAACGGTTAGGTTGATCGAGGAATATTTCGAAATTGAAGATATTAAGAGGATGAAGTGGCAGTGGAATCTAAGTGCCTTAAGAGAAGGGTGGACCAGATCTCATAAGCAGAGGTATTATCAGAGGTATTTGTAGTGTCTGGCTACTGTTGGCAGTAGGTTATGGAATGGTTGGCGCAATTCTTCGCGTCTTCAGGGTGGTTTTTTTTTTTTTTTTTTTTTTTTTTTGAGAAGGTGGCTGACGTTGATATCCCATATTCAACCTTTCACAAGGTCCTCTTGCGACGTCACTTTTGAATTATCATACTTTCGTAAGCGTGAGTCATGTTTATTAGGTAGCGCTTTTAATTTTTATTGAAGCCGTGACTGTGTGGTAGCACATCGCGCTTCCACGCCACAGGTCCGAGGTTCAAATCCCGGGCTGTGCAAGGTCGACTCAGCCTTTCATACCTTCAGTGGGCCGATAAAGGAGTCCAGGCGTATGCTTGGGAATTAAACACGGGGGTTTCGCGTCAGACTAACCACCTGATCGGAACATTTGTTCATGCACCTCAGTGCCAAGGTCACGCTACTGAGATGGGTCCAGTATGCCTTGGCCCTCATAGGCTGTTGCGCCACTGGTGTTTGGTTTTAGTTTTTTAAATTTTTAATATTTTTTAGTAATATTTTAAGTACTTTCATATTTAATTTTCCTTAAATAGGATCAGTAGACTTTAAAAAATCTGCGAAATGTGTTTAATTCAAAAAAATTTCTACGCCATTATAATAAAAGAAACAAGCGAATTAAAAACATCAAAATTTTAAACAAGGGCTAACAAGAAACATTTATAACCATATATATGAAATACATTTGAAAGTAACAAAAAAAAAAAAAGAAGCAGGAAAGCGGAATCATAAATATAGCTAAATGAAATCTTCATATATATATGCTGTCCAAAGTCAGCAATGTTTATAATAGTGCAGCATGCATATTTTTTTATTTAATTCAATTATTTTAATTTTTCATGCATCCCTTAAAATCTATTGCTGGTTAACTTGCAATTTCAATTGTTTTTCACAGTTTTGATTAATGTATATTCATCTCTCTTGTAGAGCAATTTTGACTATATATACACTCAAGAGCCAAAACATTATGATCGCCTGTCAATAACGAGTTGGCCACCTTTGGTACCCAACACAGCTTTCAACCCGCCTTGGCATGGATGCCACAAGTCCTTGTAGATGGCGGAGACAGATTGTACAGATGTTTAAGCAACGGTCACGCAAATCCGAGATATTGCGAATTGGTGGTCGTTGAACTCTGAGCTGCCGTCCCATGACATCCCAAATGTGTTCTATCGATTGAGATCCGGTGAGTTAGGTGGCGAGGACATTAACTGGAATTCAGCATCATGTTCCTGGAACCACTCAAAACAATTTTAGCCTTGTGACATGGGTGTTGCCCTGTTGGAACATTCCATTT
>BMAO01030086.1:0-51854 GCA_019973975.1 Trichonephila clavata
TCAATTGCAGTGCTATAATTATTTATTCCCATTTTGCTCAAGATAGTTCTCACGTTCAGTTAATTAAGTGATCTCATATAAATCAAAAAGTTTTTTAACACGTATCACGAGCTCCCGCCAACAACAAATATTGTGTTTCCTGTATAAACCATTTCTGAATATTTTCAGACATTTACAAGTTCTTACTTAATATTTATTAGTTTATTTATTATTAAATGATAATTAATAAAACTGTAATACTCAGTGCGCGTGTATCTACGGTTATTTTGCTTCGTAATTTGAATCCACCACGGCTGTGAAATGGCACGCGATTAGTCATGAAAAAATTGATTGAAAACGTTGTCGAAGCTAGCATTTTGAATGACAAGTGTCAAGAAGAAAATGTATTACTACCACGAATCCCTATTATTCCCACGGATGTGCCAATTGAATTGAAACGGATTCAATTTTCATTTAGATTGGCATTCGCAATGACAATCACAATAAGTCTCACTGCCAAACGAATTCTGTTTATGGCTTAGATTTGGGCACACCATGTTTTTCACACGGACCATGAAACATGGCATGTTTTCGCGTGAATAAACCATCTAGTTTGTTTGTGTTGGCTAAAGATAGACTCACTAAAAATATCGTACACTCCATTGCACTAAGAGACTGATGATATTATTTTTTAACTGTCATAATTTGTGGTAGAGATGTAATTTGAAATTTATCAGTTAAAAAATAATAAAAGTACAAAGAATTCAAAAAAATAAAAGTTTGGTGTTTTGTTACTTTTATAGGCCGTCATCGTTCACAACGCTCCATTCGTCTTTCAGTTATATACCTCATCCCCACACACTTACAATGAGTTAGTTATTTTTTATTTGACTACCTAAATATTCACTAGAAATAATTTACATGGCAAAACAACGTTTGTCGGGTCAGCTAGTATACATATAAATTTCTACTATTTTAATTTCTTCATTACACTAAAAATATTATTCTAAAACTGTTTAAAAATATCTCATGCAAAATAAGCTCAAAACTGACACTAAAAATTCATTTCTTTTTATGTGTTCTCTTTAAAAAATGTATTTATATTTCGGAGTATATTACGTTGCGGAAGAACCGAGAACTCCACCACTTATTTCTAATTCTAAATTACTTCGTGTTGGTAACTTTGTGACGCACAGTGTTGTCAGATCGTGCGATTTTTCGCAAATTTTGCTACTTTAGAAAACTCCGCTACTTTTTTTTTTATCCTGTTGCTACTTCGCGAATTTTACGGTACTTCTTTTAATGGTTCCACTCCATTTTGCTACTTTCAACCGCACACTTTTTCGAACTTGTTCCACTACTTTTATGAGTTATTTGGGAAAAATCAGCAACAAAAAAAATTTGGTGATTTTAGTTGTCAATGAAAAAATGGGGAAACTCCAAAACAACATGGAATGCTGTAGGAAGTTGATTTTGGATATGTCTTTTTGAATAAACACAAGTAAAATAATTTCTCCAGAATCTGCAAAAGAAATCTATTAAAAATGTCATAATTTTCTTAAGACTTCATGTGAGCAACTTTTAAACTGAATTCCTTCAAATTATGTAACTTTAAAAAAAGATAAATGATTTTTTCCTTGATATTTTTTTAAAATTCAAATCGTTCTTCTTTTTATGATCTGACTTTAGAATGAGTAGACAAATCTAAATTGGATGTTCTGGAGAATCAGTGGAGACAAATTTTTAATGTACATTTGAAAGATGTTTTTCATTCAGAATCTGAGCTTTTGAAAAATGGAGCATTATTTTTGTGTCACATTTTTAACATAAAAGGCACAGTGGGAAATCCGTCTTTAAGAGATTTAGCTACATTTGCCTTAAAGCTTTACAGCCTATTCATAAGTAATGCGCCTATGGAAAGTGTATTTTTGACAGCGAAGTCAACAAAGACAAAACTAAGGAATCAAATGTGCCTTGAACTATTGGATTCAATTCTCAGAATCAAAATGACTTTAGAAGAACTAGGGACTTGCCGCGTTAATTTTATTTCATCGTCAGAAATGCTTTAAGGTATCGGACTACTTGCGACAATTTTTTTTTTTTGTTGAAGAAATGGAGATATGGAGATTTTTTTGCGGTTTTTAGATTTGCTTAGTACATTTTAAGAAAAATATGCTAAAATTAAGAAAAGAAAAAGAAATTAGTATTTCTAAAATGGGAAAAAAATGGGTAAAAATTGACAAAAAATAACATAAACGTGGTCCATTCTGTACCAAAAGTTTATGAACAAATTTTCAATTTTTCTATTTTGATGTGTTGCTATGTTATTCATTTTTGAAATGACCTTCAGGATAAGATATATTTTAATTTTTATAAAAACCGGAGCACTTTATCTTAGTTATTATATGAAATTGATTAAAAAAACCAGTGATTGTATTACCATAAGGGACTATAAATTTTGTAATAAAACAGTGATTGATAAACTTGAAGGTTAAAATACTTCCACTATTATACAGAACATACACAAAAAATTTTAGTTAATTCTTTTCAAAACTTTTTGAGCAATCGCTGACCGCGTTTGAGAATTAAAAAAAAAACACACATTTCGCGTAAAACGCGTTTTAAAGTATGACATCTTGCTTAAAGTAAAGGAATCTGCTTTTACTCAAACACTTGTATTTTTTATTCTAATAAACGGAAAATAATAAATTTGGTATTTTTATGAAACTAATAAACTGGCCTACAAAATAAAATCATAAATAAAATTTGTCAATTTTTTGCAAAATTCACAATTTTAGGGTAGTCGGATACCTTAATATAATTCAGAAATTTGTAAAAAAGACATAGCAGATTACAATATTTAGCTGGAAAAATTTGACTGTATTTTAAATAATTAAGGCATTTTGACGAATTAAAAAAAAGTTTTACAAAATTGCCATAATTAAAAAAAAAAAAAAATTGGCAGTTATAGAGATTGCCGATAGAAGTGAAAACTTAGAACATTTAGAAAAAAATTTGAAATTTCATAATGTTTGAATTAAAATTATGAACATCAATCTGGTTTTCACATCTATTGATACTCCGAGCAACAACTAAATACATGTTTATATGGTTTTTTGTTATTAAAATATATTACGGGCTGTACAAGATCATGACAAAATATAAATACAATTCAATTGAAATAACAATTAATATACAATCATATTATTTATGGATAGTATTTGTATTTACTTAAATTTCAATATTCTTGATTTTTAACATTATTTTAATTGTTTGCATCATTGTCATCATTAATTTGAACAATACTTAGATTTTTTGTAATTTGAATTATTTCATTTTGTTCTAAAAAAGATACAAAAGACTTATGGTAACTAAAGTAAGAAAAGGAAATGTTTGATTAAAGTTTATCTAAGTATCGCATAAGAACCGCATCGATCGTCGTTTTATATTTTGTAGTACTGAGTTTTGGATCATTGAACATAGTTAAATTAAGTGTTTCATTTAGAAATTCAATTAGTGGTAGATTTTTATCATCTGCAAAGTTAATATTGAAGTCTCCACTTAATATCGTCGGTTCATTATCATGTTTTTCGCTAAATCTTTTTTCTAGTATTTCACAACCTTCTTTTGCATAAACCATCAAATTTTCGAATAAAAATTGTTGTATCTGTTTCATAGATTTTCCAGACGAAATATAAACGGCAACCACACATTAATATGTATTTCCCATTCTCGGAATCACAACGAGCAATGCACAGTATATACACATTGAACTTTTCACTAAATCCATTGAATTTCACTTATAAGATATACACAGCACTATACGTCAGCTGTATAGCTACAGATAGACTGCTATAAACATGTCGGTGACGCGAACGCACCATATTTCACCCATCCAAAAAGTGTCTAAGGTGGACAGCACACTGCGCGTGCGCCAGTCAGAGCATGTCGGTGACGCGAGCCCATAAGATATTCCCCTACCAAAAAGTGCCCAACGCCGCTAAAGAAATTTTCACTTCAAAAATTATATTTATGAAATGCATGGGAAAATCTCGATTCGCTACTTCCTCCCCTCTTCGTGCTACTTTACTGCATAAGTTTCTAGCAATTCTGGTGCAGCCAGAAATAAGATCTTATAGACGACATCCACATTAGAATGATACTTGCTCTGTTTGGCGCATTTTGACGTGTTTAAAAACCGCGGTTATTGAAAACTTCCCTGCTAATGTAATAATCCAAGAATGTGGAATTGTATTTAAAAAAAAAAATTTCATGTATGTATCGTTTTAGGAACATAATTAAATAACTGTTCTAAATGAACTGTGATTAAGCCTTCAAAAATATTAATTTTTTTTGAAAACCCATAACCGTATTTCTACTTTCGACGTAAGGTGAAGTTTCAGTTTATGTTTACGGTTCGGGCATTTTGACTAAAAATTTGGTGACGTTGTTTTCGCGAGGTAGAGGAAAAATAATCAATCAGTTTGTGGAGTTTATGATTTTTGTTGAAACATTGTTAACTTTTCCAAAAATAGTAGGCTTTATTTTTAATTTCAATGCTGTAGGTAAGTCGTAATTTTGTTCACCATGACGACTACGATTTTAATTGAAAACTTGTATCCCAGTATTGATGTATCTAATTTATGTGAATTATTCGGAAAATATGGCCGAATTTTATCAGCAAGCATTGAATTTGACCCGAATTTAGTTTCTTTGGGCAAAGGACGAGTTTGTTATGACAATGCTTCCAGTGCACATTGTGCTGTGAAAGAGATGAACGGTAGGAAACATCTTGGCAAAGCAGTGTATGTTAAAGTACAAAGTAATTTATATGATCCCACAGAAATTTCTCAAATTGAACCATTTAAACAAATCTTCGTGAAAAATATTGATTTAACCTGGGATGATTACGATTTAATTGGACAATTTGGAAGATTTGGTGAAATTGAGGATGTAAAAATTTCTGATACAAATGGAAGATCGAATGGCTACGGTTTCGTCAAATTTCAGAAGCATTCATCTGCTAAAACAGCTGTTGAAGTAATGCATAACAAAATAATAAATGGTCGAAAAATATTTGTCCAACCATTTACTTACAAGCCACCAAATGAAATCATAAAACCACCACCACCTCCACCACTGTATTATGTTGATAATGCTCCCAAACAATTTTCTCAGATGAACAATTTGTTCATAAAGAATTTACCTAAAGATCTGTTTGAAGATGAGTTAAGTAATCTGTTCAAAAAATTTGGTGCAATTCAAAGTGTCAAAGTTGCTACCGATAAAGCGCATAAAAGTAAAGGCTATGGATTTGTTTGTTTTTATAATGAAAAAGTGGCAGCTAAAGCTCGTGATCAGATGAATGGTGTGAGTTACAAGTCTAAGATCCTAGAAGTTGATTTCTATCGAAACAACAACAAGCCTCTCCGAGACCAGTTTATGCCACCAAACCATTCATATCCCAAAATGAAAGCATTTGAAGATCAATTTAAAACTGGGAGGTCAGCTTTCCTGGGTGATAAGAATACTTTGTTTTCATTTACTGCTAAACGTTAAGGACTTTTAACTATTGGAGACATTTGAATTCCATATATTTGTATTAATTTGATAAATACTTGAGTATATAAGCATGACCTAGCATAGATTTGATTATTATTAAATCCTTAGAATGTTTTTTAAATTATAGATTTTTTTAAAGATAAGTAATGATTATTATCAAAATTAGTCACCAAAGTATATATTTGAATATATTCTTGTATTAACTATTAATATTTTGTTGAGACATAGGTTTCTGTATAATTTCTACTAACTCGATATAAAAATATGTATAATTTATAATTGGAATTGGAACAGCCTCAGCACAAAGGCTTTGAAATTGGCTTTTTTCAAATATATTTGTGAAGCGCTTGATTGTTAACCTTAAAAAAAAAATCCCTATAAAATAAGCAAAAGTGAAACAATTTTTCTTGTAACTATTATAACTCAATTTCTTCCTTTTGAAGTTGTCAGTTGAGATTCTAAAATTAAACAATGAGGCTATGTTGCCTAAATATGTAGTACAAAGCTGGAGCTGCTAAGTTCTAGTGTAAACCACATGAAAAATTATATAATAAATTCTTAAAATCGTTACAAATCTAGAATTTTAGAATCTTTTGAAGTTGGAAGTCTTCATATTGTAGAAATATGACAGATTTTTTAATGGAAAGCATATATATATATATGTATACACACACACACACACACATATATATATATGTTTGCTTAAAATTTTTGTTTGTGTGAAAATATAATAATTTATGTGAATATGAAAACATTCAGTGTAATGTTTATATGTGCAGCTATAATATTTGTATTACTTAATATGAATATTATAAATATATTAAATATATATAGTTATAAATATTGATTTAAATAAAATCATTTAAATGATTAAATATTTATTTTATTTGAATTAAAAAAGAAAAAAGACAAGATTATTTTAATGTGATTTTTTTTTTATTTTGTGATAAATTTGTTATGTTTTTATGAATTTTTGATAAATATTATTTTTTTGTATTTTAAATGAATTCATTTCAATGGTTGAATATTTATTTG
Organism: Trichonephila clavata; assembly: GCA_019973975.1. NCBI lineage: Eukaryota > Metazoa > Arthropoda > Arachnida > Araneae > Nephilidae > Trichonephila > Trichonephila clavata. The sequence goes on from BMAO01030086.1 coordinate 6,577, forward strand.
ATTTATTTAAAAAAATATACAGATGCGATTTGTAAGATAAAAGTGATTTTTTTTTTCATTTGTGATAAAGAAATTTTTGTGAATATTTTATTGATCTTACTTTTTTGTAATGTTAGCTAAACAATTGAATCTTATGAATTTATATTTTGTTGATCTTGTTTTAAATATGCATGTTATGTACATTTTTGATGCTTACAATTGTAAGCATTGTTTATGTAAATATTTAGTCATATCAATGGATTTGTGTCATACTTCATTTTATGTGATAGGATATGTTTAGTATTACCTTTCATTTGTTGTCATTGAAATAAATAAAGTAATATTATGATTGTAATGTATGTACAAAATAGAATTTGTTGCATTAAAAATTAACAGATGTTTTGACAAAAGATTCTGCGTAGCATCTAGAAATTGTTTTTAATATTTAAAATGCGAGTGTTAAATTTAATAACTTTTTAGCAGTAGTGGAACTATCCGTTTTTCAAAACATAGTCTGTCTTTTTGAGTACAACTTTTCAGTGTACATTTGCTGATATATTGACTTGTCTCATATTTATAGTTAGATAACAGTAAATCAGCAGCATACACATATGTTTTTATGAAATACATATGATTTTTTTAGCACTTCTTTTTAATTATCAATTTTTAAGGTGAAAAAAAGTGTGTTATTTTTCAAAGAAATGCTGTTTTTATCAGTATTTTCTGAGATATGTTGATTTGTGTAAGAAATCTGAAAAACATTGTTATAGAAAAGACATCCGACATAAGGATTTAACAAAAAGTAATCATCTGATTTAAAGTATAATTTGTATATTCATTTTTTAATATCAGAAATAACTAATTTCTTTTAACATTGAAGGAGTTTTGAAAAGCTTTGATGAAATTTTTATTATTGTGTATGCTGTAGTTAAAAGTATTTAGCTACTGTAAAATATATATACTACTATTGCTATAAGGAAATGCAAATTATTTAAGAAGTATCATTTTACTTCAATTAATGATTTTATTCCCTATGGAATTTTGGGTTATGATAATAAATGGTCAATCTTAATTTTTGATTAAATATTGCAGAGATGCACAAACCATGGTCAGTAGGTATCCAAATTTGTTGACAGCTTGTGTTATTTTTGGATTAACAAGTCATATCTTTAAAGATGAGAGGTTAATATAGTCCCATTTTAATGGGTAATATATATTTCAAATGTTTGGTACTTTTCCGTTTTGCCTGCACAAATCTTGCCCAGCAAGCTTTATTGACGACAACACACAATATACCCAGAAAAAAATTTTTAGTTCTCATTGTTTTTTCATCCATTTTTGATGTATTATGAAAAAGATATTACTGATAAGAAAAGATCGCAACTTGTTTTGAAAATGTGGTGGTAAAAGGTTACCAGAGTGGGAATATTCTGTTTGGCCTCAGTTTGTATCATTTTTGGTGACTCTATTGTGTGCACCAGTGAAACGGAAAAGTACCAAATGTTTTCATGTGTTGACAGATATAAATTATTTTGAGACAAGATATTAAAATGCATTAACCCCTTGAACATCATATATTTATGGACATTTTTTTCCTAATGTGAATAATAAGCAGGGACTTAGCTAGTGCCATATCAATGATACAGGGCCCCAAACATGTCACTACAATCCCACTAACAGGGCTCTCATACCTAAAAAAGGGCCCTAAGGAATTCTGATACAGGGCCCACTCAGAACTAGCTACACCAGTGATAATAAGAACTGTAAAACCTGGTGTATAACATGCACTTTTAACACAAAAAGTAACATTGAAATTTATGGGTGCATATATTATTGACGGTCAAAAAATAACTTTACAGATATAAATAGAAAGATAAGCACAAGAAAAATTAGACTTCTACATATATCGAAATACTGTTTATCTAAAAGAAACAACATACCTTATAAAGAGTTGTAGTTCTATAAAAGTATACTATATTTTCTTAAGATCCTGGTATAATAATACCTCAAATAAATGACTTTAAAACATAAGAGCATTGCATATGTACATTTCAGATTTTTCTTCATTAAAAAAAGAGGGTGCACATTACATGGACAATGTACCTAAAATTTAAAATATGCAGCTTGAAAGTATAGGTGTGCATTATACACTGGCTTTTACTGTAAATAAATCTACAAATAGAAAAGAGATCACCGGACTAATAAAAATTCACACACACAAAATGTTTCACAATTGATTTTTAGAAGTATGTTCAAATGTTGAAACATTTGTTGAATCTGGACAATGCCAGAAACTTTTTTTACTGTATGTGATTAATATTGTAAGTTATGTATAACAGATACCATTCTTCAGATTACTTTCTAATTAGTTGGATTAAATCTACAAGGCCTTGGAAATTTAATGTTTGTACATCTCTGCTTTTTTCTTTTAAATTTGCATTTTGTAAATATGGTTAAGTGTGTTTTAAACTCTTGATGTTCAGATTTTATGTCCCACACAGGAACAAGCGAATACAACTTTTTCGTTATACTTATGCACAAGATATAGATATTTTCAGCTTTCCATATTGTAATGAAGTACTTTTGTCAGAAGTAACTTAAAAGTATGCATGTGTAGAAATCATTGTAAAAATACAGCACAGTAGGTAAATATGTTATTAAAATGAGTATAGTAATGTCAATTTTTGGCTTTATTGGTTGAATATAAAATCTCAAATATTGTAACTCAATGGTATATTTTAATTACATTTTGTGAAATGTTATATTACCACAGTTAATTTTATGCCTGCAGTTTTTATTTAATTACTATGGATTATGAACTATAAAATGAAAGGAATAAATTTTATTTTTAATGTTAGATTATACTTCTGTGATTTTTTTTGTTAAAGTGTTCTATAATTTGATACAATTATGCGAAAATTTTTGTTTGTATTTTTGAACATCAAAACATATCTTATTGAGTAGATGATTGGTACCAACAAATTATGATGTAGCATTTTGTATTTTTTGGAAATTTGTAAAAATAAATGTCATTCCTTGCAAATGTTTAAGTGTCTGAATTTAATAAATCCACTTGCATTCTTCAAAGTTTCATAAGGAATATTTTATAATTTATTCCATTATATTTTTTTCATACACTGGTGGTTTTTGGTTTGAATTTACTAGAAAGAAATTTTAAATGATGAGAATTATTTCCAATCATGGTAGGTGACAAGAACACCTATTCATACTCTTTATTTCCAGTTCTAGTGACAAATTTGAAATTCTCTCATTTGGGTTTTTCATGAGATTAAAGCTTGTTTTAAATGTTATCACAATCACGAAGCTGCTGCACTTCTCAGATGTTTTTAAGTTATAGTAAATTTGCTTAAAAAGCAAGCATCACTATGAAAATGTAACTTTTGTGTTAAAAATAGAATATATGCTACAAACACATATGTTCCGAAAATCATAAAAGATATAAATTTTCAAGTAATGAAATATTGTATTTGTTCTCTTACAATTACAAAATGCATTGCTGAAAAACTTAGTCATATTATCCTTAACTGTTTAACATAACTTGTATGAGATTTATTTGAATACATAGTAACTATTATTCATAATAAATAGGTCATGTTTTACCCACCAGGTAACTTCAGCCAGATAAATTTGTCAAAAAATAAGGCATTCTATATCCAAGCAAAAAAATTATTTAGTGTAGCAAACTAAATTAAATTTATAGCAAGACAAATAATTCATTGTGTGTATGTGTGGAGGAAGTATAAAATTTTTTGTCAGTTTTCAAAACAAATCTATTTAAAGTTTCCATTGACAAAATTTTCACCTCAGCAATAAAATTCCCAGTAAACTTCTTTCCTTTTAAAATTAACTTAATGGAACATATAGATGACTAGAAAATATTTTTAATATATTAATTTAAATACAGGGCAGTTCTAATCCAGTTCCATATCAGTATTCTATGAGAGCAAGATAAACTGTTGTGTTTAGCACAAATGAGTCTTAAATATAAGGAATTCAAAATAAGTTTTATTGCAATTAAAATTTTTTTTTGAAAATATTCCTTTACATACAAATTCTTGAATACATTTACATATATATGCTATTTTAAGTTTAACACACACAAATTTCTTTTTAGTATAATCATTTTTTTTATGAAGGAAAATCGTTCAATATTTTACATCATAGACTTTTAAGAGTAAAAATGTTAACAGGAATTGGAATATAAATTTTTCCAAGCTAAAATTTATAAAATTGTCTAACTTTATATTTTTACGAAAAATGGCTCAAAAAAGTAACCAACAAATTTTTGACAATATAAAAATCTTCAATAACATAAAATAGGTATGAAAACTATTTCCTAAGTTTTATTGTGAAACTTGTAATAGAGTAAAAAATGATAACTTGATTAAAAATGTTTTGTTTGCATATATAAATTAAGTTTTTCTACAGATAAACTCAAAACTACCATGGTAATTTAACATTTTCTAGTCAGTTGACTGATATATTCCTATTTTTTTTATTTCAAGAGGCATCTTAATCAGTCTGAATTAATGTTCTATAGGTACATAAGGATTGTAGGCAAGAGGCTTGTACTTCTGAACCACTGTTAAAGGAATTATTGGCTCTGCCTACAATTTAACACATGTAGTATCCCCAACTGTTTTACTCTCAGCAAAATTTTAACACAAGTCACCTCACATTCTTGAAAAAAATTATACTAAATTAATTTAGCTTAAGAAAATCCATTAAACGCTTTTGATACTGCAGAGAATTTCTAATACTTTCATCTAACAATTCTTTTTATTGCATTGTAGAATATTACATTAGAAATGGATACAAATATAATCCATTTTCTATAGTAGGAAAAAAAATGTCTTTAATTACGAAATATTAATTTCTCATATTTATTTAAAACTGAATTTTTGCACACAATAAGTATACAATTTAACTGAATACAGACTAATAGAATATTTTTCAAAGAAAATAAATATCAATGTGAAAAATTCCCTGCAAATGTTATGGAAGCAGAAATTGAATGAGGATAAATTTGATTGCTATTCTATAGACAAAGGGAAATTTTATTATACAGATGTTTACTAAAGCACTTATTTCAATTATAACAGAGTCTGAATCAACAAAGCAACAACTGTATGGAGAGTGGGGTGCTAGCTAAGGCTTGTCTCACTTTGCTGAAATTTAAAAATGCAAGGTCCATCGCCAAAATACCCTGTGTTGCTCTGAAGTGTAATGTTAATAATCAACTAATCAAACCCACTAAATATTTTAGCAATGCAGCAAGCAGATTAATACAAAATAGATAAAAATTTGATATGTTTGGAATCATTTAACAATAAGCTATTGGTAATTTATTTTATAAATTGGAACTAAATTCAAGTTATGAAGAAGACACTTGGGCTAATAACGCATTTACCAAACTTTTATGTCGCATCATATTACGCATTTTGAGACCTAGCTAAGATAAATGTACAATATCTCGCCATTACTAAATTCAAACAACTTTATTGAAATTAAGCTTTAAATCCACATCTATATACACCACAAAACTACAGCTGAGTTAATGAAGGGAACTACAACCTGCTAGGTGTCGTAAATAAGAATTGCATTTTGAAACAAAATTATTTTAAATTCTGAAAGAAAACATCTGTATAATAACTAAATGATAAAATATATTCATCTAGATACAAAATAGTTTCACAATTAAATATCTACACATAAAAAAAATGACAAAATGCTTTATACCACTTGATATATTTTAATTTACAAGTTTATGCTACAAGACAAATGTGATGTGAAAAACAGTTTTATCATTAAACAATTAAATTTCATAGAAAATATTGCAAAACTTTGCTAGTTTGGAACTAACTGATATCATTTATAAAACAAATAAATTTTATATTTTAAAAAGTACTGAGCAAATATAATATTTTATACTTAATTTTTAATATACAGATTAATATATACATATATATATTGAAACATGGTCCCATTATCCATTTCAACAAAATATGAAAAACAATTCAGAAAGAACATAAATCACCTTAAAACAAATGGCATATGAAAATATTCACATATTTAATGATAAAGTGACTGTGGCAAACATATCTTATTATTAAGGTATGATGTTCTGCATTATTACACAATAGTTATGATAATATAATAATATGATAATTCAAAAATGAACAAAGAAAGCAAGACACATTAATCCTTTTCTTCAGATTTTATTTCTGGATTTTTAGGTGATCGACTGGCAGATTTTCCCCGACTCTTACTTCTGGAGTTTTCTTTTATTTTTCTGGGTGGAGATCTAGATTTTACTGGTGACCTAGAACGTGAATAAGACCTGGAACGAGATTTACTCTCACTCCTGCTTCGACTCTTCCGAGAACCATAAGAAGCACTATGTCGAGGACTACGAGATCGGTTGCGACTGTGGGAACTACGACTTCTGGAGTATGATCTAGAGCTGGATCTTGAACGAGATCTATAAAATTTTACAACCATTCTTTATTATTCTAAGGATGTAATGTTAACTAACTACAATAGATTCGTTATGAGCATAAATATAATGTAATTATATTAAATATATAATAAATTTATACACTTCTGTGCAATTGCCCCAAAATGCATAATTTAAGAAAAATACACAGAAATTGTACATAAATAACAGATACTTTACCTCCTATGACGTGGTCGATCTTCAATCAGATGAATTTTTCGACCACTTAGCTCAGCATTATCCAGTTTGTGATATGCATTTCTCATATCTTCATATGTGGCAAACTCAACAACTCTGTAATTACACATCAAATACAGTAAAAGAAAAGAGCTTTTTGTTATTACATATAATCAGATTTCACTGAATTTTACTGACAAACAGCCATTTTGTATATTGACACAAATGAAAAATAAAGGCAGGTACCAAATGTTTGAACAAAATATTAGCAAAAAGTTTAATATATAAATAGTAATCCATAATCTCAAAGTCATAATTCATAAAAATTTGACCATGATTTTTACAAATCTGCTCTCTAAGAGTTTTCAAAAGAATTTTGCCAGTGTGAATTATCTGCGTTATGCAGGAACAGTATTTTAAACTATTTTGAGTTGGAATATTAAGTCTTATAAAAAGTAATTTCAAAAGAATGTAAATTTTTTTTTAAAAAGCCTAAAAATATGAATATTTTTAGGCTTAAGGAAAAAATAAGGAAAATAATAATTAAAAATAAGGAAATTAATAAGGAAAAAATAATTATTACTTAAAACACAAAAGACTATTGAACAAATGGGCAAAATCTTTTATAAAATTTATCAAGAAGCAATGTTGAACTTTCACACAATTTTAAATATAATGCACCAGGAATCTTAAGACAACATTTGCTGCAATGCATCATAGAAGAAGTATTGTGTGAAACTCAGTTTCAATGCAATTTAAAGAATTTTTTTAGAGTTTCACTAGCAATTCTATACCATTTTCAAATTTGGTGCAAAAATTTAACTAAATGTTTCGAATTTTTTAAATCAATGAATAAAACAAGAAAAATGAATATTTAAAATACAGTCTTTAGTACTATATTTTAAATACTAGTTAAAATGACTAGAACAAAATTTAATTAATGTAATTAAGGATTCACAACAAAGATGGCTTGGCCAAATATTTAGGTATGATGACAGCAACCCAATTAAGCATAATATATTTTTGAAACCAGAAGGCAAGAGAAGAAGAGGCAGACCCAGTACAAGATCACTAGACAATACAGAAAAATACTTGCAAAACATCGGCATAAGTATATGAAAAACAATAGCAATAAACTGATCTCAAGATGGTTTCAACTAATCAAGACAGCCTTGGCCGGAAATCAGCTGAAGTGCTTATGAAGAAGTTAAAATGACTACCTCAATATCATGTACAATAATATGCATTTGATGTATGTAATTCACTTACACAAAAAAAATTTTTGTGTACAAAAATAAATCATGATTATGTTACAAAATCACAACTTAATATGTTGCATTATATAAAAATTATGCAGAACATACTGTACAAAATTTACTTTTAGTTAGATCAAATATTTGAATGACATAGCTTTATTCATATATTATACTGAAATATTATTTATGTTTTCCCAGAGAAGGTAGGGGGGGGGATTTAAAATATATCAAAAGAAATTATATTCATGTTACTGAGTTATTAAAATTTTGAAGGAAAATTTGGTCCATTTATGTTTTTGTACATTTAACTTAACTCAGTGGTGCAACAGCCCATGAGGGCCAGTAGGTCTTGGCCCTCATGGGCTGTTGCGCCACTGAGTTAAGTTAAATGTACAAAAACATAAATGGACCAAATTTCCCTTCAAGATTTTAATATGTCGATGAATTTATAAATTGCCACACCACTAAACTATCACAATTATTTTACAGTAAGCTTAATTATGCTTTGTTTCATCACGATGTATGGAATGGAAGCAGATTCTCTCTCAACTTTGAAGTTTTCTGTGTTTCAGACATCTTACCATCAGAATAGATTTATTTAAACAAACATTAATTTTTAATATTTATTAGGAAATAACATTTTTTATACACATCTTTTAACTTCATTCCCTTTTTTTTATTTGGGAAAAATGATCACAAATTAAATTAATTTACTTTCACAATTTTTGCAAATATTAGTTTCTAATATAAGGGGTTATTATGCAATTTCATCCAGTATTACACGATATTACTAGTTTTAATTTTTGTTAGTATAATAATAAGCAATAAAATCTTAAAGAATTTATATTGAATCTATTTTGCTTGGAGTTTCTTAAGAACATTTATAGCAAGTTGTATAAACTTTAAAAAAGTTAAGTTTAAAAAGAATTTCAAAAAAAGAATTTATGTACTTCTTTAAAACAAATTTTTTTTAAAAAAACTTGACAAATTTCTTTAAACATATAAGATTGGAATTCTTAAAAATATCAGAAATATTATATATGATAATTTAAATTATCTAACAACTTACCCTTCATTTCTTCTTTGCTTATGAGCATCAGCATAGGTTACATCACCAGCTTGTCGCATAAAATCTTTCAAATCCTAAATACAAAGTACAAAAGAATCAGCTGCACCTGACTTTTGATAACAATTCTTGATTAAAAAGTAATATTAAATAAATGAAATTGAACTTTTATATATCGATAAAATATACATATTAAAGTAATACAGTATCAGTTAAAAATAAATATATAGTATTCTAACTACCATAAGAAAATAAACACAAATTTAATGAATTATCTTTAATAAAAGAAAAGAAATATTTTATTTCTTTAAATTACTAATAGTTAATAATCATTTAAAACTTCTTCATTTATATATTTTCCTTAAGCAACTTATATATTTTCCTTTACAACTAAATAAATCGAAGATACTAATATCATTAATGCTATAGTTATTTTTATAAAAATAGGACCTTTCACCAATTTAATACAAGCAAAAAATATATGCACACCGATACCTTCTATATACATGTTTAAATAAACTAAATTTTTTAATATTTATTTTTCAAAAGTTACAAGAATGAAAATAAAAAATTAACTATTTTAAGATTATAAATAAAAATTCTACAGCAAAAATATTTTTAAATTGTGTTTTTGCTGTTATCACTAACAGGAAAATTTAATGAATAAAAATTTTAAAAAATCTCATTATAAAACATGACTTTGCATTGGAATATTTTACTGATTCAAAGTAATTTTATATTGACATTATACATCATCTTTTTTTAACCACACTAGGCTGAAAGTATTTTTTAAAAATTCTCACCCAAAAGCATATGCATCAAAAAATAAATCATGCTTTTAACTATAAATGAAGTTTAATACAATGAAAGAAACATCTGGGATTGTAGCATATATAACTACATAACCTGTCAAACATTTTAAGGTTATATTCCTGGGAAAGCAAATTTATATGCTGTAAAACCTAGTGTAAAAAAATGTGTTAAAGAAAGGGGAGGGGGAAGAATAGTGTACAAAAATTAGTTTTCGATTAATTATGCTAAAATAGATAAGATGGAAATATATGATGGTAAATAGAACTTTTCAAATAAAATAGCAAAAATTTTGTTCACTAATATTTACAAAAAGTTCACCCAAATGCAGAAATTCATATTAGCACAAAATTGTGAATTATAATAAATGCCTTTAATTTCCTTTTGGCTAATAATGTAGTTGCAATTGTGTTCTAAACACCAAATTCACTCAAAATAATTTTTAACAATTAGAAATCATATTTTTAAGTGTTGGTGAAGCAAATTAAATGATATAAATATTTAATCAAATTTTTTTTAGATTTGTTACAAAAAAAAAAAAATGAAAGATTTTTAAGGAGAAGCAATCCTTTCAATGACAGATTAATACATATTCTTGTTCAATGAATCAAATCTAAAATTAAAGATTGTATGATCTGAAAATTATATTCTAGCCTAAATTAATCTATAAGGAGAATTGTTGCATCACAAGTCTTGAAAATTCTCTAACATAAAGAAAAACAGGTAGCCTTTATAAAAAGCAAGAAGAAATAAAAAACATTATGAATTAAAAAAACTAAAGGGACAAAACGTAAAATATTTATATAGTTTAACAAAAACCTTTAATATTAAAATATTTTAATAACCAGGTTTTACAGCATAGATCATGCACAAAGTGCCTGTAAAATCAAAAATGAAAACTATAGTTTATTTACCTTTTATCATGATTAACATCTGAATGACATCTATATCATCTATTATTGGACAACCAGACTTGACTACACAAATACATCACAAGGGTATCATCTTCAGCCCTGTTTTGACTAATGGCCAGCATGAGTAGCCTGAACCCCAAAAACCATCACACCAGTTTTCATAAGCAACATCATTTTCAGCATTAGATTGTGGATAATCCCTGCCTAATATCCAGGCATCCATACAACCAACATCTAATAATGGTCATCAAACGCCAGGCATGTATTTCCCTTAATGGGTAGGTACAAGTCAAATTTTTAGATAAACTTTATGGCTTCCAAGTGATTATGTGGTAATTATAGCATTCAATAAGTAACGGCAGAGTTGGCAAATTCCTTCTATAGTTTAGAAAAATACTTTAAAAAAGAGAAACTATGAAAAATCATTATTTAATTTATAGCTTATAGTTAATATCGTATTTCACTTCACTGAATTTTTTTTTATTGTAAGGGAAATGGAAGGTTGTGCAAAATTAAATTAATTTGTTCCCATAAGAATTCAGCATAAAATATTTCAATCTTTATTAAGTGTTTTATACACATGGTATTAGTAAAATATTTAAGGTATGACTGCCTCATAAATCTCAATATTAAAAAAAAAGTTGTAGCCCAACAAGCATTCAAAACTGTTTCCAAAATTTTAAATACGATCACAATCAGAATTTTTTGGGGGAAAAGGGCCCAAAAGAACTACAGCTAAAAAGACAACTGAAATTTATTTTTAAGATTTTTTATTTTATAAAATTAACACTAATTTCATTCAATTCTCAGAAATGAATACCTTATTCTTCCAGGCAATTGAAAAATTTTGGCTTTCTATATTTATGAAAAATATTATAAATGGAAGAAATCTAGTATATAGCTCCTTTATGGTTTTCTTTGAATAATTCTGGAATTGAAGATCAGATTTGAAGGAAATTTGGAGCATATGTAGAAAATGGTTTAAATAGCTAAATTAATCCTTTAACAAACAACATGACGAAAAGGTTTGGCCCTAGAAGTTAATAATTAGTCTATCAACATAAATTAATTCCTTTTGAAAAATAATTCTTTAATATGTACTAATTTTGCCCAGCTGTAATGAAAATTGAAGAAAGTTATTAAGAATGTCCCATACCTTTTTTTTTTGTTGACTACATAATCAGCTAAATTCTTTTTGTTTCAATACTGAGAATGAAATTCTGCTGAGTTTATCTACAATTCCTCTAAAATTTTAATGTACATTGCAGATAATTAATACCAAATAAAATCCATTCTCTACTTTTCAATAACCCCCATAGCACAGGACTTTTATAAAAATTAACATACATGCAAACTATAAAATCAGAAAAAATAAAATTTTTATCAGAACTTAAAATTATGCTGAAGAATTTTGGTTTAATATGTGTAGTCTTGAATACATTTTTAAAAAATATGTCATTGTTCATTTGTATTTATTTAAAAATTCTATATCAACAGAAATTAAAGTTATGTTCTATATTTATATATTGATTCTTCTTAAACCACAGTTTGGGGTGGTTTTCTTAGATGACATAGTGTTTATTGTGTGAAGTCATTCATATTTATTTCTGATTTCAGAAGTAATTTTTTTTTATTACTGCAAAACAATTAAAAAAATACAAAAAATTAATTTTTAAAATATTTAAAAAAACTTTTTGAAAAAATTAAAGCAAAATTCATATTTTAGATTAAAGCAAACTTGTTCCCTTCAGATATGAGAAACTGGATAATACACATGAAAGGACAATAAATGCGTATTTCACATAAACAGGCATACTTATGTTTGTAATATATGTAATTCATTCAGCCAAATAAACACTGTAGATTATATGTTAATAGATGTGATACAGTTGATACAGTAAATTATTCTTCAGTACACTGAAAAATAAATGCTTCTATTTTGTTAAAAACTATTTGATTTAATAAAAGATTTACTATCCTAGCAATCAAACAACACGATTTGCTTATATTTAAGCCAAGGGAAATAGTTTGATAATCCCTTTTAGCAAAACATTTATTATTTATACAAGCATAAGATACAGGATACTTGAGGAAAAGTACCAACTGATGAGTTTATGAAGGACAGAATTAAAACTTGTGACAGTAAATTACGAGTGTCATACTTGCTAAAATATTATAATTAAATTAATTTCAAATTTTTAAAAATTATAAAAGAAAATTATTTTTTATTTGTTTTTAAAAATCAATACAAATGCAAATTGTGATTATGGATTCGGTATAGATATTATAATATCTTATTTTCTTTATTTGTATACTTATTTTTAACAATTTTAAAAACAAATAAAAAGTCGACTGTATTCTTTTATTATGAAGCTTCTATATATTAAAAAAGCATTTTAAAGCCCCTCCCCTCTTCACACACAAATAAAATATAATGCGATTTTCAACATTTTCCGAGAGCTATTTGATTTCTTATGTGTAAAAATTATATTTCCCTTGATAACAATTCCCCTCGGCCATAGAAGTTTTTTTATTTTAAATATTTGTAATCAATAATCCACTTTTAAGCATTGTAGTTCTTTGTTAAATTTTGTGTTATAGAAAAAGTTTTTAAGAATTAAAATATATTTAGGTAAAAATGATTTCACAATATTTAAATACTGATACATTATAAAAGGAGTTTAAAAAAAATTGAATTTTTTTCTAAATTAATGTATATAAGACTTGGAATTACAAAAATTAAGATTATATTTGAATAAATTAAAATTTTGTACAAGAGAAGAAAGCCAACTCTGCTTTAAAGATAAAAATATTTCTTACAGGCGATAATTTATAAAATTACAAAAAAAAAAAAAAAAAAAAAAAAAACATTTAAGGGAACAAAAATTAAAATTTGACAAACATTTTATAATTGTCATCTTAAATGCTTTTTTTTATTCTACTTATTAACTAAGGAAAAAATGAATGAAACATTAATAAACTTAAAAAACAACAACAATTTCTAAATACTTAAAGTATTACACTTTAACTTTTTACCTGCCAACTGACTTTACTACTCAAATTTTCCACAATTAAACGATATTCTGTCCTAGTTGGTGGTCCATACCTAAGTAAAAAAAAAAAAATCAATATAAATGCTCTCTCAATATATATCACCATAAAATTCAGAAAGAATAAATAGTAAATACACAGTGTGTCAAATAAGTTTTAAGACTCGTTCCAGAGTGCTGGTTCTAATGGCATCAAGAGTGTAAATGTGCATGTGTCATGAGGTACATGGTCTGTTGACACACTGAAAACAAGTTCTGCACATTTAGTTCAGTAGGTGAGAGAAGATGAGCCTTCATTGCAGGAGTGAATTTTTTAAGTGGAGCAAAGAGCTGTTATTAAATGTAATATAAAACTTGGTAAGAGTGCTTCAGAAACATACCAACTCATGAAACAAGTTTACGGAGACTGTTGTTTAAACAGATCAAATGTTTTTTTTTTGTGTGGTTCAAACGTTTTTTTAATGGTAGAAGATGATGAATGTGAAGTGGAAAACCAATTTCATCTGGGACACCAGTAATTATTTAGAAAGTACGAATTTTCGAGGCAAATAATCACTGTGCGTCAATGAGATAGACGGAAGACTCTTTAAGCATCAACAAAGAAGCTATTTGAACCATCCTGCATGAAAATTTGGGCAAAACGAAAGTGTGTGCTACATTTGTTCCACACACTTTAACCCAGGGATGGCTAACCCGGGGTACACACGTGCCACAGTGTGGAGATTAAGATTACAGGGGAAAGATTAGATTTTTCCTATCCTAGTTGGTCATAGGTATTTTGTTAACAAACTTTTGTATCTACTTTTAAGAAAAAAGCTTAACATGTTTCACAATAATGAAGCAACTATCTAACAAAATTAATAATGCGCCAACCTAAAATAGATTTAAAAATTTAATATTCAGTCAGTGCTAGGGTTGGATGATTTTCAAGGAGATAAAAAAATGCTAATCTTTTCATAAATCCTTTTTCAAATTCTCTACTAGATGTTAATTGTTACCCCCCCCCCCTCTGAAATTCAAATCAGAATTATTAATCTACAGTACCTTACCAAACTGGAAAGTATAAATAAGGAACTTATTTAAACTCAAGAGATGCAAATTATATTGAATTTTGGAAACTTGAACCGATAGGTAATTTTACATGATTTGGCTGTCAGATATTGTAGTTTTGGATCAAATTTTGTTTTGTGAATAAATGTTTTCTATTATATGAACATAATAAAATCATAATATTAATCAAAATTAATTAATATACACTTAAAATAGCCTAATATTGCTGGAATCCTCAAGAACTAATCCTAATATAGATAAATACATTTAAAAATAAATTAGAATTAAGTTTGATATTACTAATTTTCCTTTTATACATGAAAAAATTTATTAAAAACAAAATAGGAAGTTTATTAACAATAAAATCTATATAATTATATTATTTTTAGATTTTCATTATTTAACTCAGTGACACAGCAGCCCATGAGGGCCAAGGCCTATAGTGCCCAACTCAGTATATGTGACCTTGGGTCCTGAGGTGTTGAGCAGATGTTACGGTCACGTGGTCAGTTTGACGCGAAACCCCCAGAGTTAAGTTCCCAAGCAAGCTTGGTACTCATTTATCGGCCCACTGAAGGGACGAAAGGCTGAGTCAACCTTGTCTAGCCCGGGGTTTGAACCTCGGACCTGTCGTGTGGAAGCATGATGCACTAACCACTGGGCATCTTTCACTACTTAGACTTGTATAAAAAATATGCTATCTGTATGAAAATCCCATAAGCTAATAAGTAACATTTTTTCACCTTTTCAGATCTTTTTGTTTGTTGGAAGTGGCACATGTAATGATTTATTAACATAACAGAGAATACTAGGGCACTCCTGCAAAGTCAGGTTTTGGGTCCCCTAGAACACCTGGGCCCACCCGCAATGTGGAGGTGTACGTCACGCCACTAGATTTATTATTGGATAGTAGCACTCTTACCAAAAAGGTTGGCACCCAGTTTTTATATGTTGACCCTCATGAAAGGTTGCACCCTTATGTGTGCAATGAGAAGTGCACATTGCAAAGATATCATTTCAGCCGCTGAAAACGATCTTAACTTCTTGCAGTACATTGTAACAGTTGATGAATTCTGGTGTTTCCAATATGATTCTCAAACAAAGTATGGAATGGAAGTCACAAAATTCACTGCATGCCAAAAAATCAAGGAAAGTTCCACCCAAAATCAAAACAATGCTCATTATATTTATCTATAGTATGGGTATTATCCACAAAAAATTTGTTCCAACTGGACAGACAGTTACAGGTCAGTACCATTTAGCTGTTTTAAAACGTTTAATGGCAAAATTTTTCGCATTCTTTAAGAATATCGGACTGAAAGCAGTTGGTGTTTGTTGCATGACATTGCACCTAGATATATCTGCCATATTTTTTGTCGATTTTTGGCAAAAAATATCTGTAAGTTGAATTATCCTCTGTATTCACCTGATTTAGTACCTTCCGACTACTCCTTATTCCCAAAACTTAAAATAAAGTTAAAAGGGTGTTATTTTGACGCTACAAATAGCTTCAATGTATGCTTTTCAAGCCATTCCGCAAAATGATTTAGTACAGGCATTCGATTCATTAATAAATCACTGCAACAAGTGAATTGAAATCGAAAGGTCCTATTTTAAATAAAAAAACAAACAAACTGGAATTAATTTCTTGTTCTCATTTCTTTTTACAGACCCAGTCTTAAAACTTATTTGATGCACTATGTATACTATAAATTAGGGTTCAAATCTCAAATATTTGAGAGATTAAATTAATTCAAATCCAAATGCACAATTTTCATGCTAAAGAAAGATTGCTGTAAAGGTGTAAAAAATTAGCCCACCTTATTTCTAATAACCTGATATTTTCATTGCCCTGCATGAGGAAATAAAATTACTTTTTTTAATTCCAATTAATTAAAATTCGAAGGTAAACAAACGTATCTATCTATCTATTGCGTCTATCTTCTCAAGAACGACACGCAGAAAGTCGCAGGAAGATCCAAAAATGCGAATTTCTGAAAGCCGTATGACATTTATATTCCGATATTGTAATTAGTTAAAAAGATATTAATAAAAACTTAAAACGCCAAATTGTTTAACTCTGCCGGATGTTTACTTGGCGAACTTCCCTTCCGTTTCGGCCAGCGGTAATATTACTTTTACCATATTAAAATTGTCATCTAATTTCGGTGGGAAATCAGACCAAAAAATAATTACAGAATGGAAAGATCATTTATTTCGCACACAGGTATAATTTTTTTTGTAAATAACGATATTATTTCTATTTTTTAAAATAGTGTTAAAACTGATGCGTTTTTATGAAAATTATTTTAAATCGTGGTAATGAATTACTTTCGTGTTATTAAAATCGATATTCACACTAATTAACTTCAAGCTTTTTCTTTTAGATCCATTCATTTAAAAAATAAAATTCCCTAAACTTTTTTTTTAAAAGAATTTTTAAAAAGTAGTCTTAATTTTACTTCACATTGAATAACTTCGTCATTTATGAAGATAATCTCACAAAACCTTTTTTCCTGTGTACAGTTATATCCGTACATATACGAAGTATGAAAAAATTGCTTTCAAAATTACGGATTTTAAAGGGAAAATCAGTAACTTTGGCGAGTAAAAAAAAAAAAAAAAAAAAAAAAAAAAAAAAAAAAAAAAAATATGCGAGTGAATAAAATTACTTTCTTT
Organism: Trichonephila clavata; assembly: GCA_019973975.1. Lineage (NCBI taxonomy): Eukaryota > Metazoa > Arthropoda > Arachnida > Araneae > Nephilidae > Trichonephila > Trichonephila clavata. The sequence goes on from BMAO01030086.1 coordinate 24,075, forward strand.
GTCCTTCATTATGTATTATTGCTATTTTCAATTCTTGCTACGGGTACCAGTGCACAGTCGGTAGCGCTTCGCTTCTCTCATTTACACCGTAAAACAGATCGTGTCTTTGCGAGTTCGAATCGTGGATGATCTTTTTTTTTCATTTCTGCTAATTTTTCCCACGTAAATTAATTTTACTGATAAATACTTATTTTACATGATCCTCTGTATTTTAATGTACGCATTTTTTTTTTTTTTTTGCCTTCAGAAAGGTTTTTTCTGATTTTTTAATCATTCAAAGTAATTCTATCTTTTTCAACAATTCGATTTTGTTCATTTCTGCTTATTTTTCCCACCCGTAAATTAATTCTCTCTTCTCAATGATTGAATTCACTTGCTGCATCCCCAATGATCTGAAATTTACTTCATTTTCAGTGCTGCCATTATGTAAGCAAATGGTATGTCACAATTAATTGCTAAATGAGCATTTTTAATCAATTTTATTAAAAATAATTAATAAGTTAGTTTTGTATAATATAATTTTTTTCGCAGATACGTGTTTAAATAATTTTAACACAGAGTGGAATGAAAAACTATAAAATTAAAATTAAAAAAATTAAATGTTTTTATCAAATAGTATTATTTTCTTTTTGAATGTTTTTTTCAGTGAATGTTAGCATATAACTAGGTTTTCCCCCAAAAGTGGATTTTTAACACTTATATATGTTTAATCAAACATCCAAACGTTTCAAGAGCTATCTGTAGAATTTTTTTATTAGTATTTATTGATAATGGATTTAAATTAATATATTTTTTTAAAATTAAAATGCATTCAATGCATTTCTGAGATTCATTTAAAATATTTATCAGTATCGAAATTTTGTTCTCTTTCATAAAACTTATAGTTTACTTTAAAATAATGCGTAATTGCATGAAACTTTTTTCCCCGTGTCGAATATTTCAAAAAATTCTCACAATTTACTTCAAGAATTAAAATAGTAGTGAAATTTGTTATTTGAAAATTTATACTTTCTGTTCTTTTTCAGCATACAACTATTTTAAAAATGCTGCAGTTTCATTTGGGAAAAAACTATCTTTCTTTAAAGAATTTTATAGAAAAAAAACTTTTTTTTTTTACAAAACAATGCTGTTTTGCATATTTTATGATTTTTTCTCATATGAATCAATATCGTTGCGTTTATATAAAAATGATTTTAAAACTTTCAGAATCAGTGATTTAAAAAATAAAAAGCCGAAAACTTTTTTGAACGAATTGTAATAAACACTCAAAATACTTAAATCAATCATTTAATAATTTCTTCATTGAAAAAAAAATTGCATTAAATTTTTTCCCGTTGTCGATTTCGCTTAAAAATTACGAATTTTAAAGATTTTTTTTGTGATTTCGTAAAATAAAGTTTGCGAAGAAATAATATAAGCATTATTTTGTAACCTTTTTTCTTCAAAAATTATTGTTGTTTCCAATCAATATGTGAAAACTTGGAATTTTCAATTAAAATTGAGCCCTCAAAAATAATGAAACTTTAAAGAATTCTAAGGCTTTGCGCATGCGCGAGAATCATTTATATCCCCCCCCTCTGTTTAACGCTCAGCGGCAAGGTCAAACTTGCTGTTGCAATATTTTTCCGTTATTGAAATGTGAGTGAGGGATTTTTAAAAAGTCGCACTGTTCACCTACTCAGAGTTTTTGGCGACGGACTTCGAATTTTCAATTTAAAACTTTTAGAATCAGTGATGTAAATAAAGCAAAAACGTTTTCTTGAACAAATTTAATAAAACACTCAAATACTTAAATCATCATTAATATTTCTTCTTTTTATAAAGGTAATTGCATGAAACTTTTTCCCCCGAGTCGAATATTTCAAAAAAATCCTCACATTTTACTCAAGAATTAAAATAGTAGTTGAAATTTGTAATTTTAAAAAATACTTTCTGTCTTTTTTCAGCATACAACATTTTTAAAAGACTAACATTTCGTATTGGAAATGAAAATTGCAACGAAAGAATTGGAAAGTGATGGTGATTTTAAAATTACCCTGTTTGCCTATTCGAAAATTTTTGGTGACGGACACTCGAAATTTTCCCATTCTCAAGTGACGAGAACGACACTGAGCTTTCACCCATCTTTAATAGACACCACACCAAGGCAAGAACAAATTTCGAAAAAGGGATTTTTTATGACATAGTTAGAGAATCATCACTCGCGCGCATACCACAACACCAAGTGCTATCGGCCTGAAGGAAAACGAATTTCATGGGATGAAATTATTCACACTGAAGGGAATTGGAAATGAGGGGTGATCTTTGAAATCCGCCACGATAAACTGCTTTGCTACGGTTCGGCGGTTGTCCATGACTGGTAAGGCCTCAGGCCATTTTGAACCATGCTACATAGTGACAGAACGATATCTGACGCATATAATCCATCTATGTCAAATGAAGTTCATCAAAGCTTACTGACAATGAAATGTCCGAATTGATGTGGAGTTTGGAAACTACATTTCTGTCACTCAATGCAGCTTGAGACCATGTTGAAAGTCACGTCTTAAGTTTGGCCAGAAGATTCTTTGAAATTAATTTGACAGAGCTTCGAATACCAGGATGAGATGCTCTGTGGTAGCGCTCAAAGATTTGTCTGCGGAAAGATGCAGGAATGTACGGTCGAGGATGGCCAGTAGAAACTTCACAGGTGATCATGAACTCCGATCCTATAACAGGTAATTTATCAAACTTCAAACAGTAATTGCTAAGAGAAGTGAGTTTGGTGAGTTCCTGATCACTGTCTTGAGCTGTTGCTATTTCTGCATAATCAATAGTTGGTGGTAAACATATCCTGTCGATTCTTGATAAAGCATCAGCCACGATGTTGTCTTTGCCTGATATATGTCGTATTGCAGTTGTATATTGGCTAATGAAGTCAAGATATCGTAGCTGACGAGATGAAGCTTTGTTCGGCGGTTGATTGAAAGCAAAAATCAGTGGCTTATGGTCGAAGAAAATAGTAAATTCACGACCCTCTAAATGGTATCGAAAATGTTTAACTGCAGAATACATAGCGAAAAGTTCTCTGTCGTATGTACTGTACCTCTTCCGTGTAGGAGTTAGTCGCATAGAGAAAAATGCTAAAGGTTGCCAGTGGTTACTGACATATTGTTGCATAACTCCACCAACCGCATTGTCAGAGACATCTACCATGATTGCTAAATGAGCGTTACTCACAGGATGTGCTAAAGTGGTTGATTCAGATAATTGCTCTTTGTAATATTCAAAGGCTTTTATTGAATCTTCATCCCAGTCAATCAATTCATTTTTGTTTTTCTTTATTCCAACCAGAAAGTCGTTTAATTTTGTTTGGTGTTTTGCTGCATTTGGGAGGAGGCAAGGGTAAAAATTTAGCATCCCAAGAAATCTTCTCAGCTGCTTAACAGTTCTTGGCCTATTGAAATCAAGAATGGCCTGAATGTGTTCTGTGGTTGGACGAATGCCACTTGCAGAAACATGTCCTAAAAAATCAACTTCAGGTTTAGCGAAAATGCATTTGGAAATTTTCAGAACAAGTCCATTTTCCGTGAGGCGTTGAAAAATTTCTTTGAGATGACTAATATGCTCATCCAAGTAGCGGGACGCTATGAGAATGTCATCAATATACACAAAACAATAAGGAAGATATCTAAAGAGTGAATCGAGAAACCTTTGAAAGGATTGAGCAGCATTTCTTAATCCAAAAGTCATCAGAGGGAACTCGAAAAGTCCAAAAGGTATGCAGATAGCTGTTTTTTGGATATCGGATTCTTCAATTGGTATATGGTGATATGCTCGTACGAGATCTAAAGTTGAAAATATTTGGCATCCAGCTAATTGATGGGTAAAGTCGTGAAGGTGTGGTATGGTATAGCGGTCAGGTCGTGTAGTTGCATTTAAGGCACGATAGTCACCGCATGGTCTCCAGCTACCATCTTTCTTCTTGACCATATGCAAGGGACTTGCCCAAGGACTATTTGATGGTCGACCTATACCCTTTTCAAGCATGAATGTAAATTCTCGTTTGGCAATTTTTAACATATCTGGAGATAATCTACGCATTTTAGCTGAAACTGGAGGACCTGCAGTAATAATTGCATGAGTAATGTTGTGCTTAATCTCTATTTTATTAGAATTTTCAATAGTGATGTTTTCGAACTCCTCCAACAAAGCTAGAACTTCCGGAATATATAATGATGAATCCAAAGTTGTTAAAGAAAGAGGTTTACACTCGGTTGTTTTCCCCAGAGAATGCAAGAGAGTTACTAAATCCAGAAGTCGTCTGCGTTTTAAATCGATAAGTAATCCAAAATGTTTAAAAAAATCTGCCCCTAGAATTGGCCTTTTGACATCGGCGATAGTGAACGACCATGTAAATTGGCGTCTTAATCCGAGGTCTAATTTAAAAATTTTTGAGCCATAGGTTTTAATAATGGTTGAATTTGCAGCGTAAAGTTTGAAATCAGATGGTTTCCGTTTTTCTGCTTGTGTTGGTGGATTGACAGATAAATCAGCGCCTGTGTCCACAAGATATTGACGATTACTCATTTTATCAAAGAGGATGAGGCGATAGCTTGAGCCCCAGTTACTAAACTCGTTAAGCAACTGGGCAATTAGTTTTCCTGATTTACTTTTGATTCTTTGAAACTACATGGGCTTATGCATTTTTGAGCATTGGCTCCAAAATGATAATGATACCAGCACAATCTGTGGGAAGAATTTCTAGACTTAGAACGACTTCGCGAACGATTACGATAACTAGGTTTGTTATAATTTGGCGAGTGAAGTTCATGGATTTTCTGAGCGAGTGATTCAATACTTGCTTCAATATAACTCAAACGGGAATTATCCTCACAGGGACAAGAAATTGCGCTAGATTGATCTTGCTTATTAATTGACGAAATATCTGTAGGATTATAAACTGACATTATTTTATCCGCCATTTCAGCTAAATTCGTTAAAGTGTTTTTACTGACAGAAAGAATAGCCTGAACTTGTTGCGGCAACCGTTTGTACCATAATGTTTTCAGAAATTCCTCTAAAATTTTGGAACCGGCAAGACTTTTCATTTGGCGCAAAAGATCGGAAGGGTGGCAATCGCCAAGTAGTTTTTTCAGTTTCGCTTCTTCGGAATCAGTTAAACGGCTCAATAATGCAGATTTAAGAGCAATGTATTTATTCTCAGTCGGAGGATTGGATAAAATATCCTCAATAAAATCTAGGATGTGTTCATCTAAAGTTGATAAAACAATGCTATATTTTGTTTGGTCTTGAGTAATGTTCGCAACATCAAATTGCGCTCCCAGTTGAAAAAACCACAAATTTGGCTTGTTTCGCCAAAACGGAGGCGGCTTAACTGCTACGCGATTAATTTCTGATGATTCAGCAGAAATGTTTTCATGACTTCGACTTTCGCTATTTCGATTCATGATCGCTAGTACGTAAAGCGTTGTGAAATCTAAAGTAGTAATCTCCTCGGATGTAGAATTCAACCCAAAATAATTCCATTAGTTTACTTTTGAAACATCGCTTTTAAAGTCCGTTAGATCACCACTTTGGCTAAATGGCATGGGTTGGTGAATGGTATTGGATATCAATGATGCATGTTCAAAATATTGTTGCTTTTGGTTAAAACGATGTTTCTTAATGTTGCTTGTTACTAGCTAAAACATATGAGATACATAGTAATACGATGTTCTACAGAAAAGTAAGCAATATTGAAATATATCAAGTGTTGCCAAACGACAATAAAGAAATCAAGAGTTAAATTAGTTCTCTTCAGTTCATGCAGCCACAAAACCAAACAAATTAAAAAATTTTAGTATCTATCATGTGGACAGACCCCATGGTGGTTTAGCCTTTCTTATTAGAGATGTTAACTAGAAGAAAATCTCCATGTCTATTCATGACTCTGGTTTAGAGAAGCAAGGCATCCCTATTTCATGGAAAAGAAGGCTGATCAACAACTTCAATTTATACCACCAACCTAATCAGACCCATTTACCTGTTAATTTATTTGATTTGGCTGACAAAGACACTTTCTTTCTTGGTGATCTTAATGCTGAACATCCTTCCTGGGGATATACTATGAGCAATACTAGTAGATATGATCTGTTAAATGCTACTGATGATAAGACTTATTTTTCTTCATGACGGTTCACCTGCTAATATGTCTTTTAGCTATGGTACTTCAGAAGCTCTGGGTGTATCCCTCGTCAGTCCTGCACTTTTTCCTCACTGTGATTGGACTGTTCTTGACAGTGATTACCTGCCAATTCTAATTAAAGTAGATATTAAAAGTAGGACTGTGGCAGCTAGCAGAAATTTTAAAAAGATAATTGTGATAGTTTTTGTGAGCTTACTCTTAGCACTGGGACTTTTTTGATGATTTAGAACAGAAGTGGTATTCCTGTGAACATGAAATCATCAATGTTTCCCGCAAGTCCATTTCTAGAGGCAATTTCAGGCAACTGAAATCATTTTTCTAATATTGGGAATCCTGAGCTGAAAAACTTATTCTTAAGAGAAATGAATTACATAGAACTCTCTCCAGAACGAGCGATTCCAAGGTCAAAATTGAACTTAAGAGACTTAATGCTGCTATCAAACAACTGTACATAAATCAAAAAAAGGGAAGACTTGAATTAACTTATGCAGCAACATCGATGCCCGAGCTCTGGATTCCAAGCTTTGGTGACTTGAAGTCCCTCAGTTATGGTCAGCCTCAAGCTGTACCTTGCAACACTGTTCTCAATTTGGTAGGCAAAATTCCACATGATGACAAACCTGCAGCTACCAGCTTGGGAGAATTTCATAAAAATATGAATGAATTGACTTTCAAACAAGATGATGTTATTGTCAAAAATAAATCCAAAAGACTGATACACAATTGCCCATATTTAATGACAATTTCTCATTGAAAGAACTTAATATATCCGAAGGCCATGGATCTTAATAAACCTCTTGAGTCCTGATGGCATACATGGTGTTATGATTGATCCTCTTGAACCTCATCGAATACGAAAACTTCTGGACCTCTCCAATCTCTCTTGGAGACTGGGTCGTCTTCCATGAGAATGGAGGAGAGCAATCATCATCCCTATCCTTAAGCCAGGCAAAGATACTAGCTCCCTGAGAGCTTTAGACTCATTACTTTGACTTCCTTTGTTTGTAAACTCATAGAGATACTTGTCCTTGCTATGTTACAATACCACTGTATTCTAATGATTTGCTTTCAAGGGAACAATAGGATTTTAGAAGAGGACATAGCAAAATCAACCAGATTCTGCTTTTCTGCCAGAGTGTCAACGATGCGCAGAACATGAAGTTCACTAATCACACTTCTGCCATTCTCTTGGACATGTCTAAGGCCATTGACAGGGTTTGGCACCAATTTTGGATTATCAAACTTCATGACTTATATAGTATTGAGGGCCAGGCCCTTCCTTGGATTTAAAATTTTCTTGGGAACCAAGCCATAAGAGTAAAATACAACAATTCTTTGTCTGATCCGTTCAGCCTCAAACAGGGAGTACTGCAAGGTTCAGTCCTAAGCCCTGTCTTGTTTTCCTTATATATTTCTGGGACTGAGAGAGAGCTTGCCAAATTTTGCAAAGTGGGAATATTTGCTGATGGCATTATTATATGGAACTCAGGCTCTGACATTGATGCAATCGAACTTAACCTCAACTGTTCTCTGAGAGAAGCTCATTGTTTTCCAGAGTGCCATACATTGACATTTAACGCTTTTAAATCATTGACAACTTTCTTTACTACAAACAGACATATCTACAGTTACTTACCTGCGATCTTTATGAATGGAATTAAACTAACTATGATAAAAATGATACATACTTAGGTTATATACTAGATCAGGAGATCACAAGTAATAGACACATTGAAAGCCAAGTAGCCAAGGGCATAATTAGACTTGATCTCTTCAAGTCAATTTACAGTTGTGACTGGGGAGCTGATACCTACCTGATGACCACCTACACTTTTCTGGTTAGGCCAATATTAGAATATGGTTTCCCCATCTACGCATTGCACTTCCAAATCTAATCTGGACAAGCTAGAGAGAGTCCAGCTGAGTGCAGCTAGAATCATTTCAGGACTCTCGACCAAGCTGTCTGAACAATATTGTGCTCTTTGAGAGTAACTTATTCCCACTATCGTTGAGAAGACCTTATAGTCTCTCAAATATTATAACAAGCTTTCCAGTATTGGTGATCAGCATAGAACCTCTGCGTATCTTTGTGACTGGACTCACATGCTTCACTTGTATTATAATCATGTAATATTAAAATTAAATGTTGATAAATGATGCATGTTAAATAATTGTAATATCTAAAATAAACTAGCTAACAAAAATTTTGTATGCTCATATATGTAAAAATTTTCACGGAAATAATTTAGCATGTTTCAAACAATTTCTAAAATTTTTCCCATATTTTAGTATGATTCATTTTTTTTTCAAGGAGACAATAATTTATATAAAAAAATTCAAAACATTTGTAGTTGATAATTACTAAGACTAAAAGTGCAAATGTTAGTATTTTATAACATATCTTTAAAAGCTTCACAATGCATTGGTACAAATCATACTATTTTAAAGCCTCACAATGCCCTAAACATTTCAAAAACAATTTTTTGACATTTTCTTTTGTGGCCCATATCATTGAGAGAAGCTTGCCACCAAAATATATTATTAAAGATTAAAATCATTCTTAAACATCAACAAGTTACCAAAGTTTATCATGAATAAACGGAGTTCCATTCTAATCAAAATAATAGTTTCTACTACTTATAAGCAAGATAATTAACTAATTATATCATTAGTTTACCAGGAAAATCCTAAATTTCAAGAAACTTTTCAGTTTCCCAAATTATACTTGAGCAAAATATTAAATTACTTCAAAGTTTTTCAAAGAAATGCTAAATCAGTACTCATACCATTCAAAAATTTGGAACTTATATATTAAACTGCCAAATAATTTTGCCGAGCAAAAACACATCAAGAACTTTAAAAAATTATATTATTATTATTATTGCGTTCAAAAATGAGCTGGAACAGTTATTGACTGTATATCGCAACAACATCCAACAGAATCAAATGTCTATACATAAAGCCATATTTGGTTTCATGATCCTAATTCTCAATAAATATACATTTGATCCTAGTACTCTTCTTAAGTCAATATCTGTAAGTAACTCAATGCAACAAATTTATTCAGGACTTATAAGTAGGATAATATCAATATTCATGAGTCTTTTAGACTTTTATATTAATGTAAAAATAAATCTAATTATATAAAGCAAATCTAATCTATAATGATAAATCTTCTACAAATTGTGCAAATACCTTTAAATGTTTATTTGTAATGCACAGTGGCGGCGTTAGGCGTCAGCGACGTCGGCAATCGCCGACGGTCTCGCGCTTGAGGGGTTTTTTAATTATTTCGCAAAGTTTTTAATTATTTAAAATTTAGTTAATCAGTTCGTCTATTTTAATTTCTATTTGTGTAATTTTTGTCATTATTTGATTAGCAATAAATCTCGTTTACTCATACATTAGTTTAACTATAATTCGGCTTTTATGTAATTTAACGTTTTCTTGACTGGGAAAAAAGGAGGCCTCGCGAACCCTAATTTCGCCGACGTCCACGCGTGGTCTAGCGCCACCACAGGTAGTAAAAGAAATACATAGTAAAAGAAATTGTACATCTGTGCGATAGGTTTATACCACAGTCAAACTCTGAAAAACATGTTGTGCTAATAGATACCACACAAATATATTACAATTATTTATTTTTTAAAAAAAAGAATTAGGGATTCAAAAATGCCTTTTTTTATTTTGATCATGTAAGAGTGAGCAGGACTTTTATATTCCATAAATGGACATAAACATATATTTTAAATAAACATAAACATAAAAAATTATACCGTACTGTGGCGAAATAAATGATCTTTCTGATTCTGTAATTATTTTTTGTCTGATTTCAACAGTAAAAATTGGATGGCAATTTTAAGATGGTGGAAAACGTTGGATCACCGCTCGGCCGAAACGGAATGGAAGTTCTGCCAAGTAAGCAACCCGCAGGAGTAAAACAATTAGGCGTTTTAAGGTTTGTAATTAATATCTTTTCAACTAATTGCAATATCGGAATGAAAAATAATTTACGGCATATTCTCAGACCTACTGAATATACGCACAAAATTTCATAAGAATCGGTCAAGTCGTTTCGGAGGAGTTTGGTTACAAACACTGTGACAGGAGAATTTTATATATTAGATATTAACATTATATATACAGTTAGGAAATGAAATAAACAAAGTTATGATGATATTTCTATAAATTAAAAAGTATTTTGTATTGCTACTAAATGGATGGCAAAATTTAAGATTCAGATTTTATTCCAATAAAATTTAACAAAACGAATTTCTTTATTAAGACAGTTCAGTTTCAAATTTTTGTCTATAGTGCTTGTAAAGTTTTCGATAATAAATCATTAAGTAACAAAAACAAGTATTATAAAAAAAAATAAGTCAATTCCTTCTTAGGTAAGAAACATTTTATTTTAGTTACTTTTTATCAAATAATTACAATTAATATATGTATACATATGACAGAATCACAACATTAAGCGGCAATGAATTTTTATTAATTATCATTAAAGTATTGCATTGTTATCCAAAACAAATGTGTTTCAAATTTCAGTTCAACTGAATGTTTTAAAACGTGAGAAAAAACCTTTTCACTTTTGGACACAAGTCGCCAACATGGTCGTTATGTCGCCAAAAATGATGCCAACATGGATGTATTTATAATTCTTAGAATAATTAGTTTTAATCAATTAATTTTTGGTGATTAAATTACTGTATTGTCAACCAAAATAATCGTGTATATAAAATTTCAGCTCAATCAAGCGCTTTAAAATGTATTTTACTAACGATTGAAAATTTGAACAAGATAAATAAATATCGAGAAAATGTGAACTAATAGTAGGAATTGAAGAAAAAAAAACGTAGGTAATCAACTACATACTTAACAAATACAGAGTATTCAGAATAGATCACAGAAGTGGTACCCTGATCTGTGTATGTTTGCAAAATTAAAATTCTTCGAATTCGAAATGCTCAGAAAATATTTCACTCTTTTTAAAACTTTAAAAATCATCAGCGTTTTTGATAAAAACAAAAAATATTGAAAATGAAATCATTAAAAAGTACACACATTTCAGTCGAAATTTCTTTTGGAACACCTTTTTTCATTTGTTTTTGATAGTATATGCAAATCGAAAAATTCCGCCAAAATACTCAGTCGAATCAAACACGTGGCTATTTGTTTTGTATATTATCACGTGATTATGACGTCAGGTGTATCGAGTCCATTGCTTGAACTTTAAAATGGTAAAATAAAAAGAAAATGTGATTTTTGACTGAAAATGGCATTTTCCACGTAGTCGGATGCCTTAAGGGCAGCTCCTTGGATGAGCCATCTAACTTTTGTGTAATGAAAAATATCAGAATGCAGATCGTCATAATCTTTTAAGGGAATATGGTATGATTTAAGTAAAAAATTTTTAATTTTAGGATTTTTAAAATTTTTTTGGTTGCCTCCTATGTGTGTATACTATGTAAAACAGATTTTGTGCTCAAAATTTCATAAAAAGCTTGCCATTTAATTTTTAAGAAAAAAACTTAAAATTTGTGAAGTGATTTTAAAATGCTACTCCTCCTACAAAAGTTTACAAACATGCATGAAATTTGATTTACAAGTACGTCAAACTATGCATAACAAAAGTTGGTATGGGTTTTGTGATAACATGATTGGTATTCGTACAATACTTCTTTTTATGGATGCTTATTGAAAATTCCTTAAAAAATGTACAAATTCTGAGTTCAATTATTTTTAAGAAAAATAAATATTGCTTTGATTCAAAAACGCATACTAACTTTTGTTACATGTACTATTAGCAATAGGTAAAAAAAAAAAATAAATAAAAATAAAAAAAAAATTTTAAAAAAAATTCAAAGCATTAGGCACAATAGAAAAAAAGCCTTAGCATTTTAAATGAAGACAAACTACTTATTTTATCTTTCTGAGATAAGTAACTCTAAAGTTTTGATTTGCCATAGGGATGTGAATGAAAACGAATGCAAAAGCTATCATAATTCTGTGTTTTTTAAGTTAAGAGCTTTCGAATTTTGTCAGGTTATAGAAAAGCACATAAAAAATAATTTAAGCTAAAAAAATCGAATTCGATTTTTTGACCGCGATTCTTGTCAATTGAATCGTACTGTGGTCTCTTAAAAATTCCTTAAATTGCCTATGTTTGAGGGCATTACTACGAATAAAGTTAATTGCTTCAGATACACACTGCATTAAGGTTGTAAATCCTAATTCTTTGCCACATAAATTCTCTTGATGAATAATGCAATGAAGCTGCAACAGTTCTACACCACAAAGGGCAAAGCGTTGTTTTAGCAGAGTAACCATTCCAATTTTCATGCCAATCATTGATTTTGCTCCATCTGTGGTAATGCTAACACAATTGTTCATGTTTAAGGAAGCTGCATCGCACAAATGTACCAAACTGGAAAGAAGTTCACGCCCTTCATCGTAAACATTCCACACAAGAAGTTCTTCCGTAACACACATTTTTTTTATCAATTCCATGAACAAACATTAGCAATTGGTTAACTGATGTTCGATCTTTAGACTCATCAACAGCTAAAGAAAAATATACAAAGTTTGAAGAGGCTGATTTTACTTGAGTTTCAATGTCCTCATTCAACTGTTGAATTCTTCTTTGAATAGTCATTCTATTTAAGCTTATATTTTCAAATTTCCTTTTTGCTTCAGGACAAAGTTTTTCAGATGCAATTAACAAACACTTTTAACAAAATCACCATCTGTGAATGGCTGACCTTCTTTAGCGATAATTTCAGTGACATTTAAGCTCGCTTCCACATATGAATTCAAGTTAACTGTACATTTTTGAAAAAATTTGCTTAACTACTAAAAGTCTTTTTGAGTTCCGATTTTTTGCGATCTTTCATATCCTTTCATAGATGCAAAATGTTTATGCTTTGTTTCATAATGCTGCTTTACGCTAGACTCTTTTACCACAGCAATCTTGCAACTACATATTAAGCATATGACAGTATCATTGTAATAGATAAAAAAGTATTTATCTGTCCGTGAATCTTGAAATTTCCGATTATGAAAATCCCCTTTTTTTCTCGCTCAGTATCTAAAATATTTTATATGGTTTTAAAAATAAATGATACTAGACTAAAAATGCGAAATCAAAAAAGAATATCAAATCCATTCTGTGACAGGGATTTCAACATTCCCAATCTACTAGCAAAACCTGGGGGTTGTTTAAAAGAATGATCGTTGAAGCTAAGTAGAAGTTAAAAGTTATTATTGGTAATGCTCACTATCAAGAAAAACGTGAGTTTGATAGGTACATTTTATTGGCTCAGCATAATTTCGAGTTGAGACTGTTTTGGCAAGCGTGCATGAATACGGATTTGTTTTTCGATCTTCTCTGCATCCAGACCATGCGATGGAAGAAATAATGGCTTCCGGTGATCCCATCCGTGAGCTTCTCCTGTACGAAAACTAGTACTCACAGATAGCCATGAAGGAAATATATTAAAAAGCCACATAATAAATTTTTAAAAAAACTTAATGAGCAACTGTAAAACGATTATTTGCTGTAATATATTTTCTGTAAGCGATTTTTCTCTGTTTAACTAACAACGGTCAATTCTATTTTAGATTGCTCTTCTTTTATAATAGACATTCGTGGGTCAACTTTAAAGGCTTTGCGGGCCAAAATTGGCCTGCGGACTTTATGATGTTGTGTATCTCTGTATTACTATATATGCCTAGTGGTCGAGTGGTAGCATGTCATGCTTCCATACAACAGGTTGGGGGTCTATCCTTGGGCTGGGCAAGGTTTACTCAGCCTTTCATCCCTTCAGTTGGTCAATAAATGAGTACCAAGCTTGCTTGAGGACTAAACACTGGGGATTTTGCTTCAGGTTGACCATCTGAAAGGGATATCTGCTCATGCACCTAAATGTCCAATGGTCATTTATACCGAGATGGGCACAGTAGGCCTTGGCCCTCATGGGCTGTTGCACAGAGTTTAGTTTCTATATATAATGAATGAATTAAAATTAAATCTAAGATGTCTTAAGGCCTAAGATATGATTAAAATAGTTTCTGTAATTGCATGTTATAATGAAATCTACAATGTAATATTATTTCAATCTTAAGACTAAGCAGGGTTCATATTTCAAGAATATACCAAGCTCTTCAGACATGTTAATCCACTTGAAAACAGAAACAGTGCTTAAGAACAATTAATGAATCTCAATGTAAATGTAAAAAAAATAAATAAATAAAAAGGCAGATAAATAAAGGGACTAATATATCTGAATCTTTTTCTGTTAACCATTTACAATTGTTAGACATTTGAAAAAAAAAATTCACGCAAAAAAAACCATTTATTTTAGGATCCGAATTTTTATGGTGTCCTTAAGTTTTTCCAACCCCCTCGCCATGATCTCAAGTAAATAAACTGATTCGAACCCGAACTTTTTGCGAGTTTCGAGATTTGTAGTTGGCAACGGCTGCCATGTAGATTTAACTAACTTGGCTCGTGTAAGTATTTAAGGAGACCGAGGTTGGTTGAGAGATGATCGTCGGTTTCAGACGAAATGTTAGAAATGATTGGGCTCTTCGACTGAATGCATATTAGATGTTTGCAACTGGTTTGTTGCTTAGTTTTTTTTAAAGATGTTTGGATCTATTAGAAGTTAGAAATTTGAAGGAGGGGTTCGAATCAGTTAACCAAAGTCTGGTTATGTTATTTTTCTGAGGATTATATTTTTTAAACTTATTGTTTTAATTGCTCCAGTGGCAAGCAGATTGATTTTACTTATTTAAAGAATTAAATATATGTTTAGAGAAACTGCTTTTATATTATGCCTCCTCGACATAAAATTTCACTGCCAAACTTTGCCTGAGTTAGTTTACCATGAAGAATTATATCAACAATACTAAATCACTGCAAAACAGAAAATCATTACATAATAGAATGTACAACTCAATATTTAAAATGAAAAGAAAAAAAAATTTCCAATTAAATTGAAAAAAAAAATTATTTATTACTTAAACATGCAAAATTAAAACAAATTCGAGGAATCTGATAAACCAGTATAGATTTTATATTCATTTCTGAAACTGAATTTTTTTTTTAGAAGTCATATTTGATTAATTAAAACTTTGCAACTGATGCCTATCAGTTAATGACATGCACACTCATCTGTTTTTAACTAACTTACATTTAAGTCATTTTGAAAAATTTAACATATGTATTGATGATGGTTATTATATCAACACCAATATTATTTTTTAATAAATTAGAACATTTACAATTATTGAAGTTTCCTATCAACATAGATTTAATACTACATGAAATAAGATATATAAATGGAAAAAATCTTACACGTGAAAATCATATTTAAATGAATAAGTAAGTGCTGATTAATGTTGCACTATAAAGTAACACTAGCAAAAGACCTCGTAATTTTGAGCCACGGTCAAGTTACAAGAATGACATTTGAATTGGCACCCGCTCTCCAAATTACCACACCATTTCAAAGGGAGGACGTTTGAGCCCTGAATGATTTATCCCTCCACATATTGAGTCTTCAGTAGCACAAGGCTCAAACTCATGATATGCCAGCCATGAGCTTGTGACCATAACCACTAGGCTACCATGGTCACTATTTAAAATGAAATAAGGTATACAAAACTTCAGATTTTGGTTAATTTAACCCGGCACTACTCGTGCAGGGTGTGTCATACCCACCATCTAACTTTTTTCAACACTCCTTCTAAACCTTTTTGGAAAATGGATAGTTTCTCGTGTAGCTGACTTTAAGATCATATCCTTTGAGGGGCTGTAGCTTGTAGGTGAATTCTAAATAGTCGACTCTCGTTAATTCAAACTTTCGATAATACGAACCTTTTGCTAATTCAAAGTATACACTCAGCCCCCAGAACAACTCTTGATATTTCGAACTAAAACAATACGTTTTGGTACATTCAATATTTCGAAGTAAAATCTGTGGCTGGCACACCAACACGGGATAATTCGAATTTATCTTATAAAACTCGACAATTCGGGCATTTACTATCTAGAGTCCTGTAGCAAACAGGCTGGAGTTCACATGTTTTGTGTTGTATTGTTTCTGCACGCCTCCCCTGTAATGTAGCCTCTTTGATGACCATCTCTATGTTATCCTTTCTTTGTGTTTCCTGGTTCCACAGGCGAAGATTGTGTTTTTTGCGTTGGACTGACATAACGATTTATGGCTCATTTGTGTGATTTTTAGAATGAGAAACTTAATAGAGCACATGCTGGATTGAACCCTGAATTGAAGAACCAACAGTATTGGGTACAGTATCTGAAGGAACCGGGAGCGAAACGATTTTATTTTCAGTGAGGAATGGAAGAGATTTGGTGGGGCGCAAAAGAGTCCTATTCGAGAATTATTATATAAATGTATTATTTTAATAGATCACTTTTAACTTCAGTGTAAAATTTATACTGCATATGTACTTTATAAAAATATTTTAAAGTAATTTTATATGTATGCGCAGTTGTAGTTTTATTACATAGTTCAAAAATTTAAATGTCTTAGAAAAAAAAATTGGGAGTTTTTCTTACTCTCCTGGTAATTCGAACTCTTGACAATTCAAAGTTTTTCACTGGTCCCTTCAACTTCGAATTATCGAGAGTCGACTGCATATATATTTTTGGATATCACCTCTTCGGGTATGTCATACTATGAGCGCGAATCACCGTTACAGTTCTGAATGCATGAACATGTTTTAAATCTTCTTTATTATATGGCGTATTATTGTAGTTATGATGAAGAAATGTGATATTTAAGTAATTCAATAAATACGATATTTAATAGATAAAGTACAACAGTATTTTTGGATAAAGAAATTCTCTTTGCGGTTATGATGAGGAAAAAGCAAATGAAGAGTATAACAGCAAGTATGATTCCTCCACTGAAATCGATCCAGATTTAAAAAAAGGAGACACTGTTGAAAATAAATGTTTCATATGTAGAGACATAAAAACATTTGAGAAAAATAGAATTTTAAAGGAGATAACTGGTACACATCTTATCCACTTACAGATGAACTTTTGAAAATAAAACTATTGCAGGAACAAATAAGAGAAAATAAAAAAGAAGTTCCAAAATATTTAAATTTAAAGAATAAAGAAGTTTACTCCTATATGTTTAGTTTGAAAAAGATACAGATTTAAAAAAAATTAAGATCCAGTGAAAACATTGCACTCACTCACGACACGATTAAAGGAGTGTGTAAACTGAATGTCCTTATAAAAAGAACAGAAAAACTAAATTTACGTGTAGAAAATGTAATAAATATGTTGTACTTCCTACTTTTCTTCTTTTTTAACCTTTGTATACAAATTTTACGGCAAAAACACAATGTAAACACCCTTGGGTATGACACACCCTGAGTGAGAACTTTAAGTCATTTTTTTCATGCAAGTGATGCCAAGTTAACAATACAAGAGGAGAAAAATCTAGGTTTTATTTAAAAATGAACTTTAAAAAACTGCTCACTTATCCATCCAGCTTCCTCGACGTCGATTCTTAAATCTGCCTCCAGTTCTTCGAAAGCGGATTCCACGATCTATCTTCACAGTCACTCTAAAAATCAAAACATTCAATTGGTTGAAATAAGAATTTATTATTAATACAGAATTTTTCAAACTAACAATTTACACTTAAATTCCTTTTTAAGATGGATGAAATCTATCAGAAAAACAGTAATAACTCACCTTTTACCCATTAAATATTTCCCATGCAATTCAAAAACTGCATCATCAGCATCTCTATAGTCATCAAATTCCTGAATATTTAAAAAACAAAAATGAAATTTAATTCAATTAACTAAAAAAATTATTTTACTCAATTTTTAAAATGTTTTATTAATTTAAGTTTTGGAAACATAAAAAAGAATATAATTTCATATTTATCTCTTAATATTATACATTAAGAAAAAAAGGAATTATCTTTAAAAAAATGCACACACACACAGTTGTACTTAAAAAATGAATAAAAATATTTATAAACTTTTTTTAAAACAAAAATTAACATCTATAGAGTTTATTCCTACCCCTCCCCCAAAGTAACTTTAACTCTTTTGTAATAGTTTTCTAAACCTTAACGAAAAAAATTTAACCTAACAATCTCTCTCTTTGATTTCTTGAGCTATGAAAAAAAGGTTCTTACACAATACAGAATAACACAAAATTAAAAATTTTCGATCTGGGTTATACAATTTGATTCAGAAAATATTAATACAAGAATGTAACAAGCCGAAATTGATTTTAAAAGAAACTTCAACCTAACAGAAATAAGGCATTTTCCCAAGAAAACTGATTCATGTATTATATTTCCAATGTTATGAAATGTGATTGCTGAAGCATATGTGAATACTGTGAAATGTGATTGCTGAGGTATATGAAAATTAACCTTAATCAATTTCTTGGCTCATTCAATTAGAATACTTTTTCGATCAAATTAAGGCTGTCTTCATCAAATGCTTGAGAGCTTCAACTAAACACGGAACCCATTATTCAAACAGAAAATTCTCTCAATTTTTGTGAAAATATACACATTATGGTATTGGTGTGGTATAACATATTTTACAGCAAAAAAAAAAAAAAAATGTATCAACTTAGATAACATTAAAAAGAATGATAAAATATGTTGTTCTTCTGAATGTCCTGTGAAATTCTCAAGGCTCAGTTGCAGAATCAGTCTACAAAGATCCAATCTTTGTTTGCTTGGAATGCCATATAGGAAAAATGGATTAATTAGTGTCTCGACCATGCAGCATAGCTGCTAAGACTTTTCAGTGCCAAGCGTCTGACCTATTTTATGCCATGAAATCTGCCATTTTGCATTTGCTTTTCTCCTCAGCAAATCTACATTCCAAAGAATCTGGAGGCATGCAATCATTATTTATGTGTCGATCGATCTCCAATCAAGTAGGCCTAGCAGACTCTTTAAGAGTCCTTCATGGTGGTACATCACTTTGTAAAGTATTTTATCATTCTTAACAGTCTAGTCTCCCTGGATCATCTTAATTCTGCTTTGATTTTCAACAGATCTGACGAATTAGTGAAACTGGAACATCAAATTTTGTCTCCCTTTGTAAAACTATAGAGAGAATCCTCTGGCTGCTTCTGATCTCATGGACATTAGTTATGGAATTCTTCTTTAATTGCTTTATAAGTGAATGGGAGTATCACAATTTACTCCTAAACAGGAGCAGGTGAGTCAGAAATACTTTATACTGTTCACATTTACGATGTAAATTTGTTTTAACCTATTTTTAAATTACAGATATTATTTTTCATTGCTAGTTCCCAATAAATGGCTGTTGTTCATGCTGGGGTGTGTTCTTGTTTCCCCATCAATGATATTTTCTAATTAGATAACTTTGAAAACTTCAAATTATTTTCATAAGCAGAAAATATTAGCCATATACACTGCTGGCCAACGTAAATGCAACACCAAGAAAGACAAGAGATAGCACACCAAAATTTATTTTGTAGATAACATGTTGACCAAGTATCAAATGATTAAATTTATAGACTTCTGTGAAGTGTGGTTCCTGCCAGAATCAGTAGCCAGAGTAGCCGCCATTGTTGGAGATCACCGCTGCCACACGTCTCGGCATTGATTCAAAGAGACTTTGGATGTGTTCTTGGGGTACAGCAGACCAAGCAGCTTCCACACGTTGCCAAAGTTGATCTAGTGTGGCAGCTGGGAGTGTAATCTGGGTCAATCGTTGAGCAACCATGGACCACATGTTTTCTATCGGAGAAAGATCTGGAGAGCGAGCCGGCCCGGGAAGCAATTCAATCTGGTGATTGACGAAGAACCTTTGGACAATGAGTGCCACGTGTGGTCGCGCATTATCCTGTTGTAATATGGATGTGGTCAAGCCCTCAAGGTAAGGAAGGACAACTGGCTCCAACACCTTGGAGATGTAGCGCTGGCTGTTTAAAGTACCGGCAATGCGTACCAGAGAAGTGCGAGAGTGATATCCAATACTGCCCCATACCATAATACCTGGTGCAGGACCAGTGTGGCGGTGCATAATGCAGCTGTTTAGCATCCTCTCTCCACGGTGTCTCCAGACCCGAATCCGACCATCGTGGTGTTGCAGACAGATGCGAGACTCGTCAGTAAAGACAACCTCATTCCATTCTGCCGCCCACATCCCTCTTTCATCGCACCATTGGCGGCGGAGACGTCTGTGGTTCTGCGTCAAGGGTAGACCAAGCAATGTACGTCTTGCGGACAGACCACTCTGCTGTAAACGGCGTCAAATGGTATGCGCAGACACTGAATGATGCGTTACAGACTCAATGTGCTGTGCTATGGTTCGTTATGTGACTGAGCGATCCGTCACTGCCATGCGCACAATTTGCCTGTCCTCACGTGAAGTGGTGCATGTTAACCAAAAAAGGTAAGATTGTCTCATCCCTTTAGCTGAATGGTCCGTTAGCGATCACGTGTCCGTGACGTTTAATCACGTGATCGAAAGTCGTCAAGGAGGCGGCGACTTCTGGTCTGATTGGTATTTAAACTAAATGTGTTTGCATTCAGGGCTGGCTTTTCGATCTAATTTGCCCGATGACCATTTCCTCTCTGTTTTATTAAGTAAACGCCGATGCCCCTTCTTATTTTTGCTAACAGAACATGTGTTACGCTCAAGAGTATTTTTTACTCAAATGTATTTCTGACCTTCTTAGACTGCTATGAAATGGATTGAATTATTTATAGGTTAATAAACGATTTCTGATGGCATATATATATATATAGTCATTCTTCAGGTTGTTAATTTATTCCCTGTGCAACTCTGCTGCCAGTAGTTGTGGCAAAACAAGTGGTTATGGGCGGTATATGCCATAGCCTGAAGATAGTTTTTGGTGCAGTCGGAGATTATTGACTTTTGCCGAGATGGAGGGGCTAAAGATTTTGCCACATGTGCTTTCTTGATTTTTCTGCTAAGAATTTTTGGTCATGGTGTCACTTATAAAATGGCTGTGTTTCTAATTATCAAATAAAAACCACTGGACTCGAACAATTACGTCACGTGGTCAACGGATATTCGCTTTTTATTACATGAAAAAAATTGTTTTGATATTGTGAATGGTAAAGAAAGTTCTCCCGAGGACAAGGAAGAAAATAAGCGTGATTTACGCGATTTTAATGTACGTCAACGACTGGCGTTATCAATTCTATATTTAAATATTAGCACCGAGTATCGCAGTATTATTGAAAACGTAACTGATCCTGCAGAAGACTGGAAATTGTTGAGGGACAACTTCCGACCCGATAACAGATATCATATGCAACTATTTAGTGAATTTTTCCAGTGTAGAATAGAACAAAATGAAAGGGTTAACATTTTTTCTACAAGAATTAAAAGGATATCCGATCAATTGGAAGCGATGGGCAAACCTATAGATGACACGTATCAGTGTTATCAATTGTTAAGAAGCCTGCCATCAAAATTTGATTCTATTGTGCAAAACATTCTTCGGTGGACTGATGATACGTTTAAATATAAAGATGTTTTGTTGGAGTTGGTTGCGGAAGAAACGAGAATCGATTTCCGAGATGGTTTGAATCTACAGAGGAGTCAACATGAGATTTTTAGTGTACAGAAATCAAGGATAAAGTGCCACTATTGTGGTAAGTTTGGACATTTTAAGATGGAATGCCGCTATGGGAGTACTGCTGCGTCATCTGGTGCACCTAATCAACGATCCAAAGAATGCCGAACTCCAAAAACGGCACAACATCCAGTTGTGCCGTTTCCCGTTGGGTCATCTATATCAAGTGATAAGTGCCATTATGCTTTTCGAGGTGGTAGACAAGACAGAGGTTACCCGTTTAAAGCTCGAAATGACTTAAGCAAGTACCATGATTCAACAAATTTTGTAACACACTGAAATGAAGGTAAGAGTAAATTGTTTTTTTTTTCTTCTTGCTGAGGCTAATTTGAGCTGTAATGTTGGTAAAAACGCTTGGATTGTGGATACAGCTGCTAGTAATCATTTCACAAATAACAAGGACTTATTTATTAATTTTGTGGATGTTGTTAATGAAAATATGGTTCTAGCTGTAAATTATGTTGAATTTCCCATAGAGGGAAAAGGTGATGTAAAAATTTGGTTTAATGGTCATGAATGCTTACTCAGAAATGTATTGTTTTCTAGTAAATTAAGGGAAAATTTAATGTCTGGCCCCATGCTAGACCAAAGCGGATTAAAATTTATTGGTGAAAATGGGCAAATTTAAGTTTATGCAGGAAGAAAATTAATTTTTAAAGCTAGTCTTGAACAGGGCTTATATTATGCATACCCGGACATTGAACCAAAATATGCATCTAGTGTTGAAAAGACCTTTAAAATTGAAGGAAAGCCAAATGATTTAACGACCTGGCATGAAAGATTTGGTCACGCCCAAATGTTGATTATATCCTAAAAACCAGCCGTTTAGATGCTGTGAGAGGTTGACCAAAGCTTAAAAGGCAACTTAATTTTGAATGTGAACCATGCAGGTTAAATAAATACAAAAGGGTTTCTTTTCAGTCCATAGAATGTACAAGATCTAAAGCACCTTTAAACTTATTGCATTGTGATGTTTGGGGACCAGCTAATGTAATTGGTAAGAGGGGAGTAAAGTATTACTTGTCAGTACTTGATGATTATTCACGCAGAATGTTTATTTTTCCTATTTGTCATAAATCGGATACTTATGATACCAGATTTTTTATAAGGGCTGAAAGGCAGCTGGGTTTAAAAGTTAAAGCTATTCGCTCGGATATTGGTGGAGAATTCATCGCTAGTATTTTAACTGATTTTTTTGTAGAAAGAGGTATAAAACACGAGAAAACTAACATTTATACGCCACAGCAAAATGGCGCTTCGGAACGTCTTAATAGAACGGTAATTGACAGTGCTAACGGAAGGGAACAGTGTAATCGGCTAGGACAGTGCTATCAGACAGTGGACTAGATAAGAGTTTCTAGCCAGAAGCTGTATTATATTTTGTACATGTTTGGAACAGATTATGTCACTCTGGTCAAAATCTTACACCCATTGAACTTTATACAGGTATTAAACCCTCAATTAGACATCCAAGACCTTTTGGATCTACCGTGTATGTGGGAACACCTAGGCCTTTAAGGGGAAAACTGGACCCAAAAGCTAAAAAGGGTATATTGGTTGGTTTTGCTCTAGGAACTAGAGGATGTAGGGTGTGGATACCTGAGGATTCAAAGGTTATTGAAACCTCTAGTGTTCGTTTCCAGAAACCTCAGCAGAGTAGCAGTGCTAGTGCCCCCAGGTTTAAAGTTTTCTGATCACGGAGTGGTTGTGAAAGGCGATGATGATGAAATAGTAAATAATATCCCAGTCTCCCTGCCACAAAATTCAGATTCAGAAACTGATGATTTAAATAAAATCGATAGTTCCGTAGTTCCTGTAAAAACTACATGGAAACGTATGGTGGTTCCGCGATCTGATGGTTCCAGAAATGACATATATTACTATGAAGTAGGAAAATCTCAAAGGTTAAGGTCCTGCAATGAAATTAAGAAATATTGCAAGGATAGGAATCTAGAATTTGATGAAAGCATTTTTAATTTCAAGGGGAAGGATACTTTCGAAGGAATAGTTAACCCACAACCCAGTGTATCAGGTGTCCAGAGAGTAAGAGTTAAAAATTCATGACTAAATATTTTAATCCCTAGAACTTTTAAACAGATGGAAAAATCCCCTCAACAGGAATCGTGGAGAAGGGCAATGGATGAAGAATTTGAAAATCTTAAATTAAGAAGGGTATGGAAATTAACGAAACTACCTCCTGATAAGCAATTATTAGGTTGTAGGTGGGTCTATAATTTGAAACGGGATGAAAATGGAAAAGTAATACGATATAAAGCTAGGTTAGTAGCTCAAGGTTATTCACAGGTTAAAAGTGAAAGCTACGATGAGACTTTTTCTCCTGTTGTTAATTTTTCTGTGATAAGATTGTTCTTTTCTCTGTTGGTAGTGTGGCTGAAGTGGAAGCACATTCAGTGTGATGTAACTGGAGCCTATCTCTATGTACCATTAGATGAGGAGGTGTATATGAAGCAACTACAAGGATATGTGGAAAAAGGAAAAGATAAACTAGTTTGTAAATTAGAACCAGCTTTATACGGACTTCATCAGAGCGGTAGAGCTTGGTATTTTGAATTAAACAATGTTTTGAATGAAATTGGTTTACAAAAATTAAACTGGTGTAATTGCACTTACTTTTACGGAAATTCTATTGTTCTCCTTGTATATGTAGATGATATCGTTATTTTTGGACGGAAAGAAAGGGACATTGAAGATATTTTAATTAAATTGAAGGGAAAGATTAATTTGAAAATCATGGGTAAGACTAAAAGGCGGTTAGGAGTTGAATTCGAGGAAAAGGATGACTACATGCTTATCCATCAAATGCCATATATAGATGAAATATGCAAGAAATACGAACATTTGAATATCCCAATTTCCTCATTACCGATAGCTAAGGGAATTCAATATAGTAAACGCCAATGTCCCAGATCTAGCGATGAGAAAATAGAAATGAAGGTAATCCCATATCGAAACGTTCTTGGTTGCTTGTCATTTCTTGCAGGTCGAACGAGACCCGACATATCTTATGCAGTTAACATTTTTTCACAGTTTCAAAATGATCCAGGTGTTGAACATTGGTATGGTTTGTTGAAACTATTTGGGTATGTTAGCAAAACTAGACATTATAAATTAAGGTTAGATTGTAGATGTATTGATATAGTGGGTTTTTCTGATGTAGACTTTGCAGCAAATAGAGACGATAGAGTTTCAATGGGTGGACAGTTTATTTGTTTAGGAAACGCTCCCATTACATGGCGAACATTTAAAGAGAAATCAGTAAGTTTATCGACTATGGAGGCCGAGTTTATGAGCATGGTGGAATGCATAAAGGAAATAACTTGGTTAGATAATATAATGAATGAATGTGTAAGTAGGGACCTAATTAAACATATGAATAAACCAGTTTTATTGGCTGATAATCAAGCAGCTATAGATTTCCTCAAATCGCCAATTGAAAATTACCGCACAAAACATATAGAAGTGATGTATAATTATGTAAGGGATTTGTTCTATAAGGGTTTATTTGAGGCGAAATATGTTAAAAGTAAAGCAAATTTGGCAGATATATTTACAAAGCCTTTAACACAGAATGAGTTGAATAGTTTTGTTGAAAATGTTTTTGTATATTAACATGTTTTTAAAAATGTTTTGAAATTATATGAATTTTTGAAAAATTAGTTTTTTGGAGTTTTCTTGAAAAATTGTTCATGTTTTCAAGTGTTTTTCAATTTTGCTTGTAACTATTGATGTTGCTTGTTTTTATGCCACCATCTAAAAATCAGTTTTTTGAAATTAATCCTTCTTGAATAATCGTTAGTGTATATAGTTAAATCATAATGTTTTTATTATAATGAAAGTATTTTGTATAAATGAATGTGTGAAGACATGGCGCCATGTGCATGCATGTATGTAAATAAGGAAGAGTGAATGAACGAATAAAATGTATTGATGAATGTATAACAATAATCATGTGTAAATATTGCATTATTCATATTGTATAGAATAAGTGTATAGCTTGGTATTAACGTTATGATCCAGATCACTCGACTGTTACCTATTGATCACTTAGTTCTATTGTCTGTTTATATATTTGGAAATGGACTTTTTTGAATATGTAATATGAATACGTATTGTTAAATGGTGGTAAAATACTTTAATTAATCCTGTGTCGTATGTTGTAACTAAAGTTATTTTTGAACTTTTTCTGGTCGGTTCAAGCATGAAGGCTGAAATCGGACATGTTATTTTATTGCATGTAGGTTTGAAAAACATGCACGAGTTTTTATGTAGAATCTATTTCAAATTGTTATTGTATCTATTTGTGTGATATTGGGGCACTTGGTTTCAAATCTGGTGTAAAAAGTATTTGATTTTGGCATATATAGTTTTAAATATTAAAATTTATGAAATTGTAAACTCTGAGCAGGGACTGCATGTATTCAGTGATGAGAGGAGGGGCATTTGTTAACCAAAAAAGGTAAGATTGTCTCATCCCTTAGTGGTCCGTTAGCGATCACGTGTCCGTGACGTTTAATCACGTGATCGGAAGTCGTCAAGGAGGCGGCGGCTTCCTGTCTTTAAACTAAATGTGTTTGCATTCAGGGCTGGCTTTTCGATCTAATTTGCCCGATGACCATTTCCTCTCTATTTGATTAAGTAAACGTCGATGCCCCTTCTTATTTTTGCTAACAAAACATGTGTTACGCTCAAGAGTATTTTTTACTCAAATGTATTTCTGACCTTCTTAGACTGCTATGAAATGGATTGAATTATTTATAAGTTAATAAACGATTTCTGATGGCATATATATAGTCATTCTTCAGGTTGTTAATTTATTCCCTGTGCAACTCTGCTGCCAGGTAGTTGTGGCAAAACAAGTGAAGTGGTGCACTCTGAGGGCCTGTCCTCATGTGAAGTGGTGCACTGAGGTGGATGCGATTGACCATGTCGGTCCGTCGTACTTTCCTGCATCCAACGGTCACATATCCACATTACAGTTGTTTGGTTTCATCCAACACGACTACCGATTTCCCTGAAAGGTAATCCACAATCTCGGTAGGATACTATCTTCCTCTATCGAACTCGGATACTTGATCAAAAGCTGATCGCTGTTTCTACGAGACATAAAAATGATCGTTTTTTGAAGAAACCACAAGAAAAACACAATTGCCGAACTTGAAATCGTCGAAATCTCCAAGCCTTAAATAGAGCTTTGAGGTGGCGCCACAGGCGTGCGTGATGTGTGTCTGCGCTGAAATTCTAATCATTTGCATATCTCACCTCCACTAATGCATGCTGTAAATTTCA
This sequence comes from Trichonephila clavata, assembly GCA_019973975.1. Lineage (NCBI taxonomy): Eukaryota > Metazoa > Arthropoda > Arachnida > Araneae > Nephilidae > Trichonephila > Trichonephila clavata. The sequence goes on from BMAO01030086.1 coordinate 51,230, forward strand.
TGTTATTTGTGTACTTCCTTCAGGGTGTTGCATTTACGGTGGCCAGCAGTGTACTAAAAATATCATAGTTTACAAAAGTTATGAGGAAGAATAGATTTGTGTTTTGCACATGAAGTTTCTTCATTTTGCTAATAATGAATCTGGTAAAGACAACTACCTATTGTCAAAACCAAATAAAATTTATGATATAATAGAAGTTCTTAGGAGTAAATTTCAAGGACTTTTTTTATTGGGCAAAAATTTTAACACAGGTGATAGTTTGCTTAACTTCAGAAGGTAGACTCAGATGGAAAATTCTTACAGCCAAAATAAGGGCAAAATATTACCTAAAGCTTTTCATCCTATGTGAAACAGAAAATGGATACGTTTTTTATTTTCTAAACACAAAAATGTAAGAAAAGTATATTGTCTAAAATATGGTCACTATACAGTTTCAAACACAAGTATTTTTATATCTGATGAATCAATTCCTGAGAAAAGTATAACAATGAATAACCTCACCAGTTTCTATTAAAAACATTTGAAATTAATATCAATATTAAATACATATATGTTTATACAAAAGCTTATAGAGTTAATCTTAAGATCGTTGTCCACATTTTTATAAATCACCTTTATCCAACAG
>BMAO01030087.1:0-20501 GCA_019973975.1 Trichonephila clavata
AAGTATGAAATCCGGCATTCTATACAATGCCTAAATCTAGCCGACAATGTATGAAAGGATTCCTATTTCACACATTGCCTAGGCATTCTATAGAATGCCCAATGAGAAACCGGCAAGGTATGAAATACATCTCAGATTCATTTCAAATATTGTCAATTGGCAAGGTATAAAACTTTTAACGTGTGTCTCAGGCTCAGAATCTGTTAGTTGTACATTGCTGTTTGTTCGGAAATGTCAAAAACTCAATTTTACTTAAACTTATTCAACAAAAAATTGGTTTTTTCCTGTGCTACCTGAAAATGGAGAAGCAAGCTATAGTGTTGGAGAATGAGACATGGTCTAAAGCAGGGGTCGGCAACCTGTGTCACGCGTGCCACATGTGGCACGCGGAACAATTCTCAGTGGCACTTTGCACTACTCAACAAATTTGTAAATTTTTGAATTGTTTCAAAAATGCCCTACTGTGTGGTTCGCTGAATCATATTGGTAGATTGGTTTGACACGCAACAGCTAAAAGGTTGCCTACCCATGGTCCATAAACATGAAACAACTATTCAACGGTTAGTTGCCTAAAATTCGAGTTGATGCTCCAAAAAAAAAAGTTTTTCTTAACTGAAATTACTTTTACTAGAAGTTAATAACTGATATAAAAAATGCAAAAATGACTACTAAGAAGAAACTCAGGGACTATTGATTGCTGAATAGCTATGATGTGATGTTTGCGGAAAATAAAAGTAAACTGTTAAAGAAAGCGTCAACACCATAAAACAGTGATCCCAACCCTTGTGTCGTGGATCAAAGGGTATCTGGTCCTCAAGGAGCATTAAATTATTTCCATTAATTTACTGGGGTGTATTTTTCTCGTGTTTGTGCGACTTTCCATGGAAATCACTTTATATTTTATGTGAAATCATTTTATAATTATTTTTTGGTGCAACTTAATTTTACTCTGAAGGCATGTTTAAATACAATTAAATAATAAAATCAAAACAATTTAATATATAAATAATCAACATCCCACCCTCAGCGGGCCGCCGTAAAATTATCAAACGTTGACTGGTCCAGAAGAGAAAACTGTTGTGAAGAACTGCTATACAGTATTACGTCATGGATTCTTTTTTCCCCCAATGGGGCTGCAGATTCATATTTTTACCATTTTCAGACCTAGTACATTCTCCAGGGGCTGGTATCCCTTTTTAGTGCGGCATCATGTAAAATACCAATTGCCGACGGTAATTTTGACACCCAGTTTGACGATGTGAACTATTCTAGGAATTTAATTTGTCAAGAGCATAATTAATTTCATGATTCTGGGATATGATAGAATTCTGAAAGAACTTTCAACCAAATACAAAAATATTACACATTATGATATTGAAATGTACATCCACCTACGTGAAATTTGCCAGAAAAAAACAGAAAATTATTTTTTAAAAAAAAGGTATTGTGTAATACAAAACATTGATTTTTTTTCCGAATGCCAATATATTGGCACTTGCAATGAGTGAGAAACAGGACGGTTTCTATCAACTTGGAACTTCTGAAGGAATTTTAATACCAAGTATATGCGAAATCACAATTTAACAGTAATTTTTTTAATGGCAGTCTCATTATTTTGTCAGAATAACATTTGTACCTTTAGGAATGTAAGTCATTGATATAATATCCTTATCATGACCTTTTTTCATACTTTGCCTAAATAGCTTTAGGCATTGTATAGAATGCCTGGGCATTCTATACAATGCCTAGGCAAAGTATGTAATCAATCTCATATTTCATACTTTGCCTAAAAACGTCCGGCATTGTATAGAATGCCGGCATTTCATACTTTGCCGGTAACATATATAATACATGGGGAAAACAAGAGTTAAATTTTTAAAAGATTCTATTTAACAGAATATATTTTTTAATTTAATTCTTTTTTTCTGAAGCCTCAATTTTTTTACTTACGAATCTGAAATAGCTATTGCAACGAATCTATTTAAATGTGTAATATATATTTTAGTCATAGATAGGCTATTGTTGGAATTGAAACGCGCACACAACTGAATTTCTTCTTTATTTAAAAGAGTGGAATAAAAGTTTTAGCTTACCTGTTATAAAGACAGGCAGGGGTTTTGATGATACGAAGTAATTCATAATAAACTGTTGCTTTCAAAATAAATATAAATTGACAGTTTCAGCCTTTAAGGAATCACGCGTTAATTCCTGGTTAACATATTTAATTATGTTTCTTGGATAATATACGAAATGAAATGCATTGGACGAAACGTTTTTCCTACTGCTCACAAAGATAACAAGTGCACTACAGAAATTAAAATGCCCTGTGTCATAGGTTCCCAACCTTTTTTGAACTGGCGCCCCTTTTCTACTAAATATTTCGATATCGCTCCCTTTTCTAGAGACTATTTCGATACCGCCCCCTTTTCTAGTGAATATTTCGATACCGCCCCCTCCCACTCTAGAGAAATAAGAGTGTACATAATACATGGTGAAAACAAGAGTTAAGTTTAAAAAATCTCTTATTACTAAAAGAATATATTTTTTAAATTTCATTTTGTTTTCTTAAGTCCTAGATTTTTTACTTGAGAATCTGAAATATATATTGCCACAAATATATTTAAATGTGTAATATTATATATTTTAGTCATAGTTAGGATATTGTTGGAATTGAAATGCTACTGAATTTCTTCTTCATTTAAAAGAGTGGAATAAATGTTTTAGATTACCTGCTATAAAGACAGGAAGGGTTTTGATGATACGAAGTAATTCGTAATAAACTATTGCTTTCAAAATAAATATAAATTGACAGTTTCAGTCTTTAAAGAATCACGTTAATACCTGGTTAACATATTTAATTATATTTCTTGGATAATATACGTAATGAAATGCAGTGGACGAAACATGTTTCCTACTGCTCACAGACAAAGACAACACGTGCACTACAGAAATTAAAATGCGCTATATCATTCAATTTAATGTACGTCTGAATGTAATGTAATCTTTTTTAAGTTTTTCATCCACTTCCCGAACTACTGAAATAGGTGAATTTTCGTAGATGATACAGGAATGATTTAAATACAAACAATCAATATAAGGTAAACAGTATGTTTAAGTTTTCTTTTGTTAGTACATAATCAGCGTGTTTTCTTAGTCTTTTTTTGGTTAATCTGCCCAAGTCCCTCCGTGCCATCTCAACAATCCCCTGAAAGCCTCAAACGCCCCCAAGGGGGCGTTATCGCCCACGTTGAGAACCTATGCACTATATCATTCAATTTAATGTAGGCCTGAATGTATTGTAATCTTTGTTTTTCATCCACTTCCCGAAATATAAGAATTTTCGTACATGTGATATAGAAATGATTTAAATACATGTAATCAACATAATATAAACAGTATTAAAGTTTACTTTTGTTAGTACATAGTCAGCTTTTATTTAGCCCTTTTTTAGATTATATTTGGTTAATCTGCCCACGCCCCTACGTGCCATCTCAACGCCCCCTGATTTTCTCTGAGTCTTTTACTATTTCCCTGAAAGTCTCAAACGCCTACGTTGAGAACCTATGACTTAGACTCACACGCTTACAGTGACCTATCAAGGTTCCTATCAATATCGTCCTAACGCAGCCTTTCACAGGAGTAATCTGGCCTCAACAGCGCTATACCTTAGCAGTGCAGCACTATAGCAGATGGCAACAGCTTGGCCACACATGTCTCTAGACATAGCCCTTTTGGACCTCTTCTTACAGGGATGCGTGGAAAATATTGTTTACCAGTCTTCAACTAATGAAATGAAGGGTCAAATTACAATGGCCAATCAGTTTGTTGATCTTATAATGCTACATAGAATGTGGTTAGAAATCTCGTATAGGTTTGATGTGCTGCGTGTAATTAATAATGCGCCTATTGAAATCGTACAGTAAAGTAATGTAAAAAAAAAACTTTAATGGTTTCTTTATGGAACAAAATTCCATAGTGGATATCTTTAGTTGTTGTTTTTTTTGTAATTAATATTTGAAAGTGTAGTCACACTTTTCGGATACCTGGCATATTTATTCAAAAGATTAAAATTTAGATATTCTTAAAAATATTTTGTCTTTTAAAAAAAAATTCCATTAATTTTTAATGAAGACAAAATAAATAATTTAGATGCATCGTTAATGAAGACTTTGAAGATTCATTCGAATTTATTTTATTTGGGATTCTTGAATACCTAAAATAGTGTAAATTAGATTTTTCGAAGTTTCACATACGGTAAAGAAAACAGATACAACATGAAATTTTAATGCCGCATTTAAATACTAATTTCGTTTAATGTACTTTTTATAAACGTATTCGGTTTTATCAAATTCCTCTTTAGTTCCTGTAGCATAGTAGAAAGAGAAAGTATTATTTTGTCACATGGTTTTTTAAAAAAAATAAATAATGCAAAAGTGAATTGACTTTTTAACGCAATTTTTTTGAACTAAAAGATAAGAATATAAAAATAATTTTTATATTCTTATAAAAATTTGTGTTTTTGTTCATATAGATTAGCTATAAAACGCACCTATTCAACTACACCAAAATAGGGAAGATTTATAAATATGAATTTTTTGAATTCATAAAAAGATATTTAACGTTTATTTTTTTATAGTTATTTATAGTTTTGAAGTTAAATGTTTTCCGAACAAAAAAAAATTTTTTTTTGGTAAAACAGGGGAAATATGGCTTTTTAAAAATTCTCATTGGAAAATTTACTTTGTTTAGTGTACTTATCAAAAACAGCAAAATTCTTTTTGAGAGAAATATGCTACGGAATTAACTTTCATTCCATCCTTTTTTAGAATTAAACTTAAAAATTTTAGAAATAATAAAACTGTATTCCCACTTAAAATGAAAAATTAAATAAATAATGAACGTATTTTTAAAATTATTTATTTTAAGCACTCTAAAACTAATTATGGGATTAAATATAGGTATTTTTATTGTTATTTATTTGAATGAAAACTATCATATTTATTTGTATAATGGGTTATTTTTTACTATAAATTAAGAGATATCCTGATTTTTTAATTATTCATCGTCGATTTTTAATGAAAAATCTTTTTATTTAAAATATTTTTTCTAAAGTAAGATTTTAAAATGAAATGATGTAAATAGCATGAAAGAGATATTTTTGGTTTTCTCTTATTATTTATATTAAATTACATTTACACATAGGAAAGATAAAGTACAAAAATAAGCTGAAACTTAGCGCTGATGTGGCCATATAATGCAAGTTGTTATATTTTTTAAAATTTTATTCTAATTATACTTATTTTTATGACTAAATATAGAATTAATGGAATAAATATATAAATAAAATAAAAATAGACTCTCTTTTCAATGATAAACCAAATACACGCCTACTCAATTTTATTTCACGTGTATTCATTTTTTATATGCAAATAACAATTATGTCTCCAGTCTTTATATAAAAATACAACATTTATAATCATAATTTTTCATGAAAAAAATGCTTAAAATATTCATTTAATAAACATTTATTTTTATAAAATAAGCATAGTTTTAAAGATAAACAAAAATGAAACTTTAACTCTGAAATTTTAAAAAAAACATTTTTATGAAACTACTCAGAATATTTGAATATCACTTTTTATACGTAATAACTTAAAAAAATGTAATCATATATATATATATATATTATCTAAATCATAATTACGACTATCTTATGTCAAGATGCGAATTTCATTTTGCTTTTAAGGATTAAATCCTATATTTTGACAAATTTATTCGTGATTCCTCTTTAACAGGACTGGTCTTAACATTTTTGACAGATTTTTTCTCAGTTTCTGTAAGAAAAGTATCGAAAAAACTTACATGTGCTTTACTGTGCAGTTAAAACTTTTCTCTAAAAAATTTACATAATTTCTAAAAATAGCTAATATTTCCCTTCACTTGAACGTGTGATTATAGTTTGTCTTTTTCATCTTTCTTTGTTTTTCTTTATATTTAAGTGTAGAAAAGGGATAATTTTCCCTCTTGCTTGGCTGCATTTGTATAGAGAAGATGCTCAATTTTTTCATGTCATGTTAACCCGGGAGAAAGCGCGCACTTGATACTAATGTTAGAGGTCGCGTGAGAGGACTGAGTCACCCCATTCCTTTGTTTGTATCTATTTTTACTGTGCAAGATAAAAATCGTAATCCCAGTCAATAATTTAAATAAAAAAAAGTATATTTACCTACTTTTAAGGATTTTTCATTTTTTCTTTGATAATTCAAAAAATCTAATTAAACTGAAATAAAATGTTCCAAATGTGCGCTATTTGATAAAGAGCACAAATCACAGATACTTTTGGATAATATTACAGGAATGATATTTGCAGGAAAAATTGTCCTATTTTATCCAAGTTCTTTAGTTTTATTGTCCTTAGATGATCGACAAATAGCATGTTGAACTTTTTCTTGCTTGTGTCTTTTTGACAGGGTGCAAATTGTCTTGTGGTACATTTGTGGCTTCATATCTTTTTCGATGGAGTTTCTTAAGTAGCTTTTAAAAACTTTCCTTTCAAAACTCAAACGTTTCATGCTCATCGCTTTTCTCAAATTTACTTTCACTATCATAATCAATATCCATTATTTCATCAAATGCTTCCCTTGCTTGATCCGTTTCAACTTCATCCAATAAAGATCGCACAGATGCCCATTTCTTTCTTTATATTCTGTTCATGTACATTTTATATTCTGTTCATTTACATTTATAAACCATAGTGAGTCGTACAACACTGCAATCAAAACCCCTAAGTCGTTCACAGGGTAAAAATGTTATCTGTTCTTAGCAAATATTTTGAAACAAAAGTGATTGCATGGGGAATTTGGTAATCCCAAGTACCGTAAGATATTAAGAAAACATTTGCCACTCCAAAAAAAGAGGGAGAAAATGTGACAAAAACATTTTAGTTCCCATGAAGATTTCCGTATAGGAGGATACTGACAAGGTCATTGGTAACAAATAAAACAGTTTTCCCAAGATTTAAGATTTTGCGATCTTGGGGTGACTCTAAACCCCGTGCTACCACTGTCAGGTTAAAATTATCTGAATATATTTATATGTATGTCTACACACATTCCTCGAATATTATTCTACAATACTACAAGATTCAATTTAAATATGATTTTAATATTCAAATTCATTAATATTTAAAATAATATTTGAATATTAACGTATTGACTTCCTGAATGTTATACTACGACTTATCAAATCAGTTGATGCAAAACTTATTTTAATTGGATAATAACATCAAAATTATTGGTTTGAATCCAAGAGCAATTGAGGTAAGAAATGCAACATTATATAGAAATTTCAATAATCGAATTCAAGCATTCAGTATTAGTTTTTGTAATGTGATTTGTTATCTCCACTGTTTTGAGACCTTTTATGCAGCAGACAGATTCTTGATCCTCAAAGGACGGCTCTTAATGGCCTTTCAGCCGGATGATGTAATATCTAGTTAAACATAATTATATGTGTTACGAAAAACATTACTTTATAGAGGGAAAAAATTATAACAGACACAGAAATTACTATGACAAATGACAAAAATTACGGACAGGTGCAGTTTTTAAACTGCATATTAGAATTCTTTTGGAACTCTGAATTTTTGTCCTATTTTTAAAATAATGTTTTCGAATTTTTTATTTCCTTTGCTGATGGGATTTTTTTCACAAATTTTATTATAATAACTGAATAGAAATAATATATATTTCCTGTACAAAGCAATGACAATACTCGCTTAATAACAGATCACTATTCAAGTGAACAAAGCTTTGAAAAAAAACAGAGGCTATAGACAAAGGTGTAATTAAAGCAAACAGCTGTACAGTCGGTTAAACCAAAGGCCGATTTAACCGAAACAAATTCAATGGAAATGCAGAAAATCAATGATAGAATTATATAGGTTTTAAGGTACAATATAAAAAATTGACTATATTAAATGACTAAATTTTACTTATTTACGATAATTTTGTTTTGAATAAAACACTCGAATATCCGTCTTAGCAATTGAGTAAAATGTTTTTCTTCATGTTACATTGAACTAAAATATAAACCTATAAGTCAAACATTTATTCAAAAGAAAGATCTGTTCTTTTTAAAATAGATAGCATTCATGTAATTATATATGCTTAAGATATTTTATTATACTTAATACTTGCTCCTCAAATTTAAAACTCCACAGTAATAAAAATAATTTTTAATGTAAAACTTCGAAGTAATGAGACTTAACATTCAACATATTTAGAATTATAAAATATTATGCACAGATTTTGCAAGAATAGGATATGAATAATAAATAAATTAACAAAAAATGGCAATTTTTATCAATATTAAACAAAATGGCACCATGCAATCTTAGAGTTCTAAATAATTTGTCCTTATTTCTAGTTATTTTTTTGATACATATTATTAACGAATTAGGGAAAATACATCAATGTATAAGTAAAAAATACATAATAATTTATTTTAGAAATTTGGATTCAAAGAAAACTCTAAGAGAAAATTTGTGAGTTATTATAACATATTTTTATAAACATTCGAAACTAAAAACTTCTCAAACATGGCTATAAAAAACTACATTCTCTCTCTCTCTCTCTATTCAAAATATTCAGAAGTTGAACATGCACACAAAAATTTATGCATAATTGAATAGATAAATCAAACAAAATTTAGATTGTTAAAAAAGCTTGTGACACACAATATGTTTCATAGATTGTTCAACTACTTGTAAATCTGACGTAGAAAAATTTTTACTCAAATTATCACATTACACTAACGTGACTACATTTTTTCTTGTTGATTTGGTTGTCATGGAAACGGCTGGTGAATTAATCAAACAATTCATCCATTCATAAGAAGATGTCCAAGGAAGATATTTGAAATAAGGTTTTATTTGAACAGCTTTTGTAAAAAGCAAATTATGATAATTAGTTTTATCACTATGTAATTTTTAGTTAAAAGAAAATATTATCAGTACCCATAAGAAATTGCGCGTCTAAATATTTAATGTTTAATAGTCAAAATTCTACAGTATGTTTTTACTAATGAAATGAATGCTTAGATTTATAATTTTTAATAAATTAGACTTACAAATCTTATGCTTACAACCCTTTTTCCAATTCAATTAAAAAGTATAGAATATCTATCCACTAATCATTTTTAAAAATCAACGAAGAGATTACGCATCAGTTAAAAATTGCACGTTGTTTAAAATTTGCGTGCGGGAAAACCAGCCGATGACTTCAATTATTTGAATAAATGTAGATTTATTAACAGACAAGGACGAACAGATGACCTCACGAAGACAAATCGATGAAAAATACAAAGAAATATTAAAAGAGATTCTTTACAATTAATCAGAACGTACTCGTTGTAAACAAACCTTAAAACTTTCCTTACGGCTGGCTGGCTCTCTAGAACATTTCAACTCTGACAGCCTCTTTCTCTTACCGCAGTCAAAGCCAACCTTTGTTTCAAAGAACCTTTTTATATCCACTTGAAAATTTCTGGGAGGAGGGTTAATTTTCCCTCGGACTAATCCTACAGCCTTATCGATGATTCCTTGGCTATATCATATTTTAGCTAAATTTGTCAGCAAGGGAGATAGAGTTGGTCTGTCTGTCACATGGTCTTCACTGCATCAGTCACTTTAGTCTGGTCACTTCTTTTAAGATTACTAAAATCTTATTTTTCGAGTTCATATTGGGAAGCGAACTTTGCCGTTAAAACTAAATTTCTCACAAGGAACACAAGTGCTACAGGGAAAACAGCAAACGAGGCGTGTTTAAACATCCGAAATGCGTTTGAAACATCAGGATGTACACATACTAATTTTAAAAACTTGTGTCTAACCGAGGTTTCTTACTTTTTCACTTCTTTTTTAATTTTGCAATGGGCTACAGCCGCTAGAAAACTTATATTAAAATATCGATCTCAGAGAACAAATCGTGTATTGTAAAAAATATTCGACTTTAAACTGTAACTTTTCTTGTTCATCTTGTTATAAGAAGTAAAACTATCATTGTAACGACTTCTGCGCAATTTTTTTTTGTTAATATTCAAAACAATTTTGGTTACATAATTTTAAAAAAAGGCCGATGTAATTATTTTGAAGCTAATAAAAACTGACACAGTAAAAAGTTGAATGATAGCTTTCCATTAGCTTTTAATAAGGGAAAACTTGTTTTTGTTTTCGAAAAGTACAATAAAAGATAAAGCAATTTGTGGCAGAAAAAAAAACCATTGATAGAGTTTACTTCACTGCAATTCAGCATTAAAAATAAATTCCTAATGTTTGTAATTAAAAATGTTAGTAACAATTTTATTTAAATTGAAATACTACATAAAAACATACTAAGAAAAATATTGTATGCTTTCACTTTTTGTTGATAATATTTTAAACCAGCTTATAATGTTCATGATAAAAAATTACTATTTTAAGCCACTGGTAACGTAATTTAGAAAAAAAAATAATTATTAAAAATAAAATAATAACTACGTTTTTTAATCCCTTTTAAAGGATTAAACGTCTAACAGTTATTTTTAGTAATGAAAGATCTCAGAAATTTTAAACTTCTCGTTCAAATATAAGCTTAACTTTTTATTACCCACTTTTTTTACTCAAGAGTGGATGCTAAATACTATTTTCCAGAATTTTTGGAAAAGAAAAAAAGTATGGAGGAAATAGCATAATTATAATAATAAATTTTATTGCTAACTACTTGAAAAATAGCTTTAAAATACCTAACATTCAACTTTTTATAATGTATAAACAAGGAATTTCACACAGTTAATGAAAAAATATTATTTGCAAGATTAAATATGTGTTCTTTCTAAAATATCGTATTTTTAATAATTGGTTCTTTTTTTTTCTGAGCAATAAAAATAACTATAATTCGCTTTTATATTGAGTCAAAAAGTAAAAGAAAACTTAGAGTTCTTATTTTCTTTTGAAAGATATAAAAATATGAAACAATACAAAAAATAAGTTATATAAATAACAACAAAATAACAAAACAAACAATACTGTTGCGCAGATCAAGGTTCGTGGATTTTATGCCATCAATTCCAAAGAGTAAAACAGTTCGTCAAGAGCGATGAAAATTTATTGTAGAAGAACAATCCTTATAAGACAGGATGTAGCAGAGCAAAATTCGCACAATAAATTCCGGAACGTTGTCATTATTTCTATGGCGTTTAGACACAACTATCAGTGTCTAAAAATACTGTCATGTAAAGTTAAAGCTTATCTGCACACAAGCAACTACTAATTAGTGAATTCTTCAACAGCTGAAGTAAAAAACTGACTCAGTTTCGGCGAGCGACCTCTATTTGTAGTCAGAGCTACTACCTTCCAGTGCTTTCTCGAAAAATCCGCTTACGTCATAGTTTGATGCTATAGATTTCTCCAGTGATTTCAAATAGCATCCATGTGGTCACCTAGTCGCCAAAATGGTCGCCAAGCCACCAAAAATGAAACACCATTATTATAAAACAGAACGGCGTTGCTTACGAATATTCCAATTTTTTCATAAAATAAATACAACAGAAAGTAATATTAACGCATTAAACAAACAAATACAAATTATTTACACTATTTTAAGATAAAATCGAGCATTTCTTTTACAAAATTCGTAGCAATGTATTCAAATTTGAAAGATATACAATTTGTAAACATGATATTTGAAATTGAAATAATTAATTATTTTATGAAATTACTCTTAACAATTCATTGAATTATTATTTTGTTCAATGCATTTAAACCATAAATTTTGATGAATTATTTCTGAAATTATAAAAACTATTTTGCTACTGATTTTTCTAATAATTCACGATTTTTAAATATTTTCAAGAAAAATAGTTCAACGCATTTAATAACAAAAAGAATGCATTTTAATTAGTCATATACGCATTTAAATTATTATTTAAAATGAAATGATGGTTTATATTTATTTTAGTAATTAAAGTTTTTAAATAAACAGAAATTTTATTTAAATTTTGAACTTTTAATGACTTGATTAATAAACAATTAGTCTTAGCTATTAAAAACTGAAAAAGGGCAGAAATACATGTAAAAATCAAACAAATATGAATTATTTTTAAATGGGTCGATGCAATTATAATAATCAATATGATTTTCTATTTTTAAGTTTGGGAATATTTTTAAAAGTTGCAGAACATATTATTTTTTTATTTTACGATAGTTAAATTAATATTGAAAAGACTTATTGAAAACTGTAAAAATTTCAACTTAAATGTAAATAGATAATTAAGAACAAATAGGGCATGTTAATAATTTTTCACTTTTTAATTTCAAGTAAGCACTCAATAAATTATTCTTTGCAATAAAAATTTAATTATTCTTTATCTCAAAATTATAAATTATTCTTTGCAATGAAAGTTTAATTATTCTTTATCTCAAAATTATAAATTATTCATTGCAAATTTTGAAAAATAATAATTGAGAGGTTGAAAATGATTTAGATACTTTATGCGTTTTCGCAAATTTTTATTTTCATTATTTTGACATATTTTCCTTTTTTCCATTCTTGTAAAGTATTAAACAGGTTTACTATCATAATATATTCATGTATGAATCATTTTCATCAATAAACATAAAGTTTAAGTAATTCTAAAATGTAACACAATAACAATTTCAATTGTATCCTTTAATCTTTTTTATGCTTCGTACACAATGTCTTATAAAAATATATTGAAAGAAATTTAAATTTAATATAAATACAAACGATTATTTGTGATTTTAAATAAAAAAGTAGAAAACGCGCGCGATAGTTCTACCGACGAATTATTATATAAAGGTTAAGCCATAAAATTCCAGATAGTATTTAGGCAAAAAGAATGAAATAAAAGAATATATTTCGCCAAAGGCTTAGTGCAGTATTTTAATAAAAGCAAAGCTGTAAAAATGCATTGAGCTTACATATTTTATGAATTTGTTGTGCTTTAGAAATTTGCTTTAGATTTATTTTATAAAGATTTATTCAGTTTTATTTAAACTTTTTTTGAGTGTTAGTTAAGCTACGGTTATAGTTATAATCAGGCAAAAGCATTGAAGCAAGAGGCATCACTAAGCAAACTCATTATTACTGTTTTTATAATTTTAGTATTTTACAAGCAATTATATTAAAATATTCCGTTACAATGTTGGATGTAACGGAGGAACATGAAATATATTTTATAATTTGCATATAATAATTTAATAAATAATAATACATTTATATAAAAAATAGTGGCTTTTGATAGCTTGAAGATCTGATTCTTTTACCTTTTAAAATGATTTTAAGCTATTATTTATCAACTTTTAAGGATACTGTTACATGGATAGGGGTTTGAGGATTTTATACTATCAATCTCAGAGCAAGACACTTCTTCAGGAGCGATTGAAATTTATTGCCGAAAATCAATCCTTGAAATATATGATACAGCTCTCAAATCCGCTTAGTAAATCTCAGAAGGCCTTCACACCTTCTACGTCACTCAGATACAATGATCAGTGTATAAAATACAAGTATGTTCAAAGATTATTCGCAAGGAATTGTTCGTCCTATTCAGCGGCCAAAGTAATCCCTAATCGCCGGTCGACTCTTCACGATCAAATCAACACCAACTAATCACTAGTCAAAACAATTCTAACTCTTCAACGGTGAAAATAATACTTCCTCGTTTCGGTGAGTGGCTTCCTATTTATTATCTTCACGATTTTTTATCGAAAAATCTGCTTACGTCATAGATTGTGATATTAGTAGATATCTCCACTAATTTCCAGAAGAATATATATGGTCGCTAACTCGCCGAAAATAGTCGCCAACATGGTCGCCAAATATTACATCAACTTGGCTCAAACGCCTAGATTTCGCCAAGGTTCCATTGAATCGCCATTATAATGCAAGGAACGGCATTGCTTGCGAATATTACAATTTTAGCACAAAATAAATATAACAGAGAGTAACATTAACGTATTACACAACAAGATATAAATTTTTTACTCTATTTTAAGTAATAATTACATAAAATTCGTAACACTACTCTTAGCTACTGAAAAACCCTCAAGTTTTTATCTTAATTAAATTTAATATTTATATTTTGTGATATTGGTGTAAATATTTAAGTATTATTAAATGTTCTTAGTAAAATTAAAGTACAGCAAGTTAAAAGAAATAATTCTGCTGCAAATTCGTGAATAAATGTTATTAGAATGAATCTTTTTATATAAAAGAATTTCTTGTCGTTTCCCCTTCTATGGGTATTTCATGATGTTAGATTCTGTTTTTTTGTCGTGAAAAATAACTATATACTGCATACGTGGAAATATTTCTTTTTATTTTGCAATGCTGTAAAATACTTATATTTTGTAAATGCGTTTAGGTATAGAAAATGAATCTAAATCTTAGGGTCACCAAAACTTAAGAATCAAATATTCAGAAACATTTTTGAAAACAAATCATAGCTCTGAAATATCATTGTAAATAAATCATCACTCCATGGTATCAGAAAAATAAATCATTGTTCCGTATACGATAGTTGTAAATAAATAATTACTCAAGACTATTGGCGAAAATAAATAATTTCTCCAGAGTATTGGCGTAAACAAAACCTCTGTCCAAGCTTTTGTTTTAAATAAACTATTGCTCTTGGTCAAGGGCACTAAACGAGGAGAGCCTGCATCTTTAGATATGCGAGAGACTGATTTCTGGGTGTGCCTGAGGATATATATATATATATAAATTAATAAATTGGTTATGTAGATTTATATATATATATTTGGTAATTTGTGTAATTTGGTATAATACATTGATAACTTTAAAACTCCAGAATTTTCTGCAGTTTTTAAAATAGGAGCAAATTAAGTAAACAAAAATAATGACTAAATCAATATCTTGAGTAAATGCAAAATAGTATCTTTAAAAAAAATTGAGATATCATCTGTTTTCTAAATAACTCTTACAAAGAAGTATTTCTCTCTCTTTTGCAATTATTTATAGTAAATAAAATATGAATAGAATATTTCAGAAGTAATAGACGAATCGCGCGCGCGAAAGAATGAATGATAAAAAAAGAACAAATACTTTAAAGATTTGTATAAATTTAAAAATTGTATATATCCTTCGAATAAATATAAATAAATATATAATTTCAGTTGCACTCGTAATTTTCTTCAATTTGAATAAACCTTTATTTATAAAACTTATTTTTACGAAGACTAAACAAACAGAATGTATAACGATTTGCTGTAATAATTTTTTTAAAAATTACACCTGCTCTTCTAAAGCTTTTTTTTTAAATAAAAATTCTTATAAAGCTTTTATTATGACCTGGATGGACTTGTGGGTTGAAATTAAATTAATGTTATATTATTCTCAGGATTCCTTTTGTATTTTTAGCTTAAATGTAAACAGAAATCTATAAAAAATTAAGGTAAAATATCAAATTATATAGTTGCATCTAATACATCACCATTTTTTGATTGCGTCTTTCGATTTGTTCATTTTATTTCGACTTCCTTTTTAGAATATTTATTGGTGAAAATAGGCTGCCAAATATTTTAATGATGTTGCGAATCGACATAAATTTGAGCATTGTTTTCATCGTTATTCTTTTTATTATATCTATAACCTAAGCTTAAACATAAATATACAAAAATTAGGAAAAAGTCAAATCATACAGTTGCATCTAATACAGTATCGAATACAATATATTTTGAATTGACATAAATTTGCTTTATTTTCTTTTCTGTAATTGTTATTTCCACATTCTATTGCTAAATCTTTTTACAATCTTAAATTTACGGAATTGCGAACTATCTTTTATTTTAAGCCATTTTGCAAAAAGTTCTGACAAAATTAGAGTAATCATATTATAATATGGACTACAATTTGTAGCCAAAAAACTTAAAATTACGATGACATGCGAGAAGAACCATTAACAGAAAATTTACAATGTTGATATTTTAAAAATAGTAGTTTATTTGGATAAATATATATTTTTTAAAGAAAATAAGTAAAAATTATAAAATTTCATATGGTTTCTGAGTATAAATTTTCCAAGAAATCATAGAATTCCATCTTTACAATAGCTTTGTTAAAAGTAATCTTCTATATTCCATGTCAGAATAACATTAATATAATGTATTTACATTTCTAAATCTGCATGAAATGATTGACACTTGATGCGGATAACCATTAGTTCATAGAAGTGAACGGGTTGATTTCCCAATTGCATTTCTATTCAACATAAGATTGTTTGAAATTCACTTTGAGTAATTCAGAATTGCAAATGCCTTCCTTGCATAGCACCACTCCTTGACTTCAGAATATTACTCTGCACGAACTAAGGCCATGGCAACATTTACATATTATTTCTCAGAATGGAATGAGTTTAAGATTATTTATAGCTTTTTTAGCATGACCGAAAGTAATGTGTTGCTCTTTGAGCACTAATAGCTAGAAGGATTCGATTAGTCGTCCATTTACCTTTTGGAATGGAATGAGCAAGGTAGCATCTTCCCGCTACATGCCATTTACGTGTTCTTTTTTCCCTTCTTTTTAAAGTTTTGACTCGTTGGCACATACGCCTCGGAGGTAATCAAAAAGTTGCTACCAGCACAGGTCACTCAATCTGTCAAAATTCGTCTGCCCAAAACGAAATTGAAATCCCGAACACGCGCGCAACGACCTTTTTAAGAATCGCATGAAAAGGTAAGAAGACAAGAGCAGAGGAGAGGGAGGAAAAAAAAACAAAAATTGTTTTGTGTTCGATTCTGTAATAAATCAGCTCTACCTTTCTATATTTCCGAAATAAAAAAAAATAATAATAAATATACAGCGACAAAGGGTTTAAAAAATTATTAAAAAAAAATGTATATATTTTTTCACAAATTTATCATGGTTCGTATTCTGAAACTGATGGTCGATACAGCTGCCATTTTTCTATTCAAACTGTCAAGATTGAAACATCGTTTCGCATAAAAGAAAATCCCTTTTTTAATATTTTTTCCCTTCTTTTTTTGTTACTCCTCTTCCCTTTTTATGTTTAGAGTCCGGGCTTAATCCTTTTTCTTAAAATGCGATATATTTTGCGATTAAAGCCACATTACCGGCGTTCCAAACGACTTTTTCAGCCATCGACATATGGCGCGAGACGTGACTATCCGAATTTATAATTCCAGCAGACGATTATTTCATGATGGATTCCTGCCGCTTGGTTTCGCTTCCATCTACGTGAGTAGAACGTTAAAAATTGCTCTAGCTCTTTAGGCTTGGGATATTCCGAGTTAGTTTTTGTTTCTTGGAAGACGAATACTATAATTGAAGTGTTAAAGGGTTCCGTGTAGTTGTAAATGTAAAAATGAGCATGATCAGCCTTTATTGCTCTTCACCGTTCAACGAATCTTTATTATTTGGCTATCAATTATCAGCTAATGGTGCAGCAATTCAATTGCTAATTCGAAACAAAGAATTCTGACTCAGGGATATTAATTTTTCCTAAAGCTCTCAGAGTGACCGGGTTAAATGACTTCTTTTTTTCATAGTTAAATCTTTGTAGTGTGTTTTATTTTAAGATTTATTGTTACCTGATTCCAGATTGAAAGATTAGTTAAAAAACATTTTTTCCCTGCTAAATTTATTAAACTAGTAATTTGAAGTAAAATAAAAATTACAATGAAATATTCAGTGCTGACAAAAAGTCCTGAACACACTCATTGTTTAGTTTAATTTTTGTCGTTGACTTTCTTTATGAAATTATAGTACTATCTAAAATGTTAATATTGATTCTAATGTATTTTTTAATGCTGATTTCAAATCTATTATTGATTTCTTAACCCCGCAAGAGTTTTTATAGAAGAGCTTGCTGAATACTAGAATGGATAGTATGTACAAAGTAACACAATATAGAATAGCATAATATACACAGTACAATAACATACAAACGCGGTACATTTAATACATGTATTTTATAAATTACATGGATGTTGCATATTTGAACATAACTACCCTATTGATCAGCCATTTGCTTTAATTACGGCTCTACATCATTTTGGCATAGAATGCACCAATTTCACTACAAGTTCTTTCGTGACAGCATAATTGAAGGAAAATATAAAAGCTTCATTATATATACATAAAAAATATATTATTTAACTCACGTTTGTTTGAACGTTTTTCTTTGAAATATCATAATAAACTTGTGATGGATCTATACGGTCTTCGACTAACCTTCTTGATTTCCTGTAAAATAATTTATTTATTTCAACCAATCTTCACCGAGAGCCAAGCGTGATTTATGCATATAAGATATAATTTATAAGTTCGGGTTTCGCGAGTTAAAGGAGTTAAGTAAAGTGAAGAGATAGAAGAGTGAAGTTAAGTGAATTAAAGATCGAGAGGTCAGCACGCAGTTCTTGACATCCATAGATAGCGGTTACGTGTGGAGCTGCGAGAGGAAGATGCTGATTGAAGATTGTAAAAATCCTTGCTACAGAGTGTGGATCCTTCACCCATTCCCCTAACCAGTCAGCAAGGCAGACATCATCGCGAAGGAACAGCCGATGTAAAAGATAAGGTCGGTGATTTAATTTAAGATATTGCGAATATTCTTACTTGGCGTAGCTGTAATTGTGCGTGTTTAAGCTTTCCTAGATTCAGTTGCTATTTTGTTATTCCGCTAGTAGTAATTCTCCTTTTTGAATTCCACTCTAATTTGTTTCTCTTAAATTTGAATTGTGTATTTCTAACCATTTGTGTTAATTAGAATCAATAAATCTATTTGATTCGCAATTATGTCTTTTGATCATTTAAGTCCGCCTACACATCCAGTAGTATTTGCAGATAGACAGGGAGATGGTAGTGTAAGGGGTGGCTTTCAGCCACGACAAACTGTGTTCCATAGGTTCTCGCTGGGATTAAGATCCGAAGACTGTCCTGGCTAGGTCATTTTATCCATAGTATTGTCTTCGAACCAACTCTGGACTACCTCTGCACGGTGACATGGAGCATTATCATTTAAAAAAATTAATGGCTTATCCCCCCTCAATCTTCCGCTGTTGGTAGCAATTTATTTTGTAGTATTCCTTGAGTTCCCCTGGTCTTCTTGCGATGTGAAGTCTTCCAACACCACATTGCATGTAGCTCCTTATCCAGGTGGAGCGTAGCTATCACCGTATCAATGATACAGGATTACCCAAGCTGCAGGAGCCCCAACATGTGTATCCACAATTCCACTAACAGGGTTCTCATATCTAAAAAAGGTCCTCGAAGGAATTTTGATACAGGGTTCACTCAGAACTAGCTACGCCAGTGCTCATACCAACACTTTCGTCAGTGCTTTGCTGTGGGTTACAGACTCAGATGGCTGAATTTCACTAGAATGTGTCGTCTTACGTAGGCACTACTGTGCTAAGCAGAAATACAAGGTTGACTTTCATCACTCAATATTGTTTTTCCCAGTCTTCAACAGTCCATACTGAATGATTTCTTGCACACGCAAATCACTTCTGTGTTGATAATCAACCAGTAATGATTTTGTAATCCAATATCAAGCAGTGTTCTTCTCACAGCTCTGAAGCACATATTTGATATCCGATGTCAAAATTTATTTTTTTTAAATATGCGTTGAGTTAAGCTTTCGTTCGAAAGTGAAATCCTGCGCATTTTCCAATATTCACGTAAAGTTATATTTCTCGTTCGTTGAGCCTTCCTGTTCGCAGAAAAATTTGTTTCAGAATTTCTTTTCAGCGTTCTCACGGCAACAGAAAGACCACATGGTACTTCAACAGTAATTTGACGTGGCACACAGAATAACTGTCTTCCTTCAAAAGTATTATTTTGTATTTTTCATTATAAGGCAGAAACGAAAATTTACCCATACTTCTAATATTATTCGCCCAAAGACATCAAATTGTAACACAGAACTGTTTTCAATGCAATGAAAATGTTTCACATTCTGCTTTTTAACCTTTTATCACTAGTGCTCTTTAATTGGTTGGAATAATGGGGTGTTTCATTGGTTGAAAAAACAATCACTTAATACGGCAATGATCTTTTTTCATGGATTTATAAATATTGATAAAAGTGTTTATTTTACATAATTCTTCTATTCGATTTCGAAATACATGTCCCAGCCACCTTATTCGGGAAGCATTGATCCCTCTTTGACTATGTTGGGTTCTCTGTGAGGAGGATAGAACTCGCGACCTTCGGATCCGTAAGCACGTGCCATACCACTGGACCAAAATGATCACTTCAGTCCGGAGGCTGTTATATAGATACCACCACCACCCACTCTCCTACCAATGAGTCGGTGGATAGGCGAACGAACGATATACTTGTTATGTGGCGAGTGTGTGAGTTGTTGCTGTTGCGTCATTTGGGTCTGACTACTTGTTCTTTTTGCTTCGTCATATTGATCTGATGGCTTGTTTTGCTGCGTCATGTGGGTCTGACGAC